>SJYV01049706.1:212771-281241 GCA_006410875.1 Neotragus pygmaeus
GACAGAGGATGAGATGTCTGGTTGGGTGAACTCCAGGAATTTGTGATGGACAGGGAGGCCTGGAGTCCTGAGATTCATGGGGTCGCAAAGAGTCGGACCTGACTGAGTGACTAAATTGAATGTTATGTGAAGAGTTGACTCATTGGGAAAAACCCTGAGGCTGGGAGAGATTGGGGGCAGGAGGAGAAGGGGACGACAGAGGATGAGATGGCTGGATGGCATCACTGAATTGATGGACTTGAGTTTGAGTGAACTCCAGGAGTTGATGATAGGCAGGGAGGCTTGGCGTGCTGTGATTCATGGACTTGCAAATAGTTGTACACGACTGAGTGACTGGACTGAACTGAACTGAATGTTATTATATACTTTGCTCAGTGGGATGTAAGCACAGTAAATTTTGTTCTAGCTTGGCAGAAGCGAATTTAGTGATCATATAGATTGTTTTGAGTGCTTTTGCTTTTCCCCTTAATCAGGAGAGAGCATACATGCAAGTTAAATTAGGAAGAGATTATGGACATATAGGAAACAAACCCACAGTAACTCTGCAGCTTTGAAAACTGCAATACAGCAACAATCCCTCAGAATCATTGTGCCAACAACTGAAATGTAGCATTAGTGAAATGATAAAACTTTGTTGTTTTAAGTTAGTTAGACTTGAATTTGTTTGTTACACAGAATCACTACAGTAGATGTTGACTGATACACATAGCTATTGATGAAATGTATTAATATTAATAAGTGTCAAAATATGCCACATACTTAATCTACTGATAAACACCAGCTCGGGATACATATCCTTTCATTTTACAATGAATAAAGACTAAAGAAAATGAGCCAGTCATAAAAACAATACCAAACCAAGGGATATTGAAAATGATCCTAAAGCCTAAGATGAAAATGGTCATTGAATATAAAAAATATATAGGGAATATTTGGATCATCAGTGTAACAAAATTGTTGTTGTAGTTTAGTTTCTTAGTTATGTCTAACTCTTTGCTATTACATGCACTGCAGCATGCCAGGTTTCCCTGTCCTTCACTATCTCCTGGAGTTTGCTGATACTCATATCCCTTGAGTCAGTGATGCCATCCATCTCATCCTCTGTCTCCTTCTTCTCCTCCTGCCCTCAATATTTCCTAGCATCAGGGCCTTTTTCAATGAGTCAGTTTTTTCACATCAGGTAGCCAAATAATGAAACTTCAGCTTCAGCATCAGTCATTTCAATAAATATTCAGGGTTGATTTCCTCTAGGATTGACTGGTTTAATCTCCTTGCTGTCCAAGGTACTCTCAAGTGTCTTCTCCAGCACCACAGCATCAATTCTTTGGCACTCAGCCTTCTTTATGGTTCAGCTCTCATATTCGTACATGACTACTGGAAAAACCATAGCTTTAACTATATGGACCTTTATCAGCAAAGTGATGTCTTTGCTTTTAGTAGCACAATAATATACTTTTATTATGAAATAGAAACAGGAAAATCTTAGGAAGGAATTGGCATATAAAAAAGACAAGACAAAATAGAAAGATATTGATGAAGTAAAGAAGGGTTACAAAGAAATTAAAACTCAAAAGCAGAAATAAACTGTTTTATATGACAGTAAAATTCAACAAGGGAGCACTATAGAAGTAGAAATATAATCTTGTAAGATCAGAGTTCTGCCCTGCAATATGAATTAAATTAAGACAACACAAAATGTCTTATAATGATCTAAATGAAATTTATTTGTTAATACTGCATTAAATTTTTAACCCAGTTTGTAATAGATTTTTTTCTGGCTTTTACTTATTTTCTGCATGCAATATTGATGAAANATATGAATTAAATTAAGACAACACAAAATGTCTTATAATGATCTAAATGAAATTTATTTGTTAATACTGCATTAAATTTTTAACCCAGTTTGTAATAGATTTTTTTCTGGCTTTTACTTATTTTCTGCATGCAATATTGATGAAATTTAAGAGTTGAAGTGAATATAGATTATATTTGATCAAACTTATACAGAGTAGAAAAAATTAAATGTGAAAAACTGGAAATAAAAAAGTCTGAATAGTCAGCTAACTAGTGCAGCCTTACTGTACTTCCAATAAGAAATAAAGAAAAAGAAAAGAAAGGAAAGAAGAAAGCATGAAGGCAGATACACACACACACAAAGAGGAATATAATAGTTCACCAATTTCTTCTGAGATCTGAATCTGTTATCAAGTATCAAGTATGACCTTTGCTGAAAATAACAGCTTCCTTCACATTTTCTCATCCTTAACACATTTCATTATTTTAGTTTTATCACTTTTAATTTGAATACCTTTATTAAGTAATAAGCTCTGGCAAACCTATACAGTTTTGAAGCAAATACATCACTTTGTTGGCAAAAGTCTATATAGTCAAGGCTACAGTCTTTCCAATAGACATGTACAGATGTGAGAGTTGGACCATAAAGAAGGTGGAAAGTCAAAGAATTTATGCTTTCAAACTATGGTACTGGAGAAGACTCTTGAGAGTCCCCTGGATGGCAAGGAGATCAAACCAGTTCAATCTTAAAAGAAATCAACCTTGAATACCCAATGGAAGAACTGATGCTAAAGCTGAAGCTTCAATCCTTTGGCCTTCTAATGTGAAATGCTGATTCACTGGAAATACCATGATTCTGGGAAAGATTGAAGGAAGAAGGGGAACAGGATGAGATGGTTGGATGGCATCACAGATTCAGTGGACATACATTTGGGAAAATTCAAGGAGATGGTGAGGGACAGGGAAGCCTTGTGTGCTGCAGTCCATGGGGTCACAAAGTGTCAGACACAACCTGATGACTGAGCAACAGNGAAGGAAGAAGGGGAACAGGATGAGATGGTTGGATGGCATCACAGATTCAGTGGACATACATTTGGGAAAATTCAAGGAGATGGTGAGGGACAGGGAAGCCTTGTGTGCTGCAGTCCATGGGGTCACAAAGTGTCAGACACAACCTGATGACTGAGCAACAGCACTGAGTAATAACTGATGTGTAATAAACTGCATATATTTAAAGTGCACAATTTGTTAAGTTTCTGCAGACCTGTACTGCCATGAAACCATCACTATAGTCAAAATAGAGAGAATAACTACCACCCCGACAAATGGTTTTGTGCACCTTTATAAATCTTCCATTCCATGTCTCCTCCATGCAGCTATTTCTTCAGGCAAACCCTGATTCTGCATTTGTCACTATATACTAGTTTGCTCTTTCTAGAGTTTTATAAAAATGGAATAACATAGTACTCTTATTGTCTAGCTTGTTTCATCCAGCTTAATTATTTTGAGATTTACCTGTGTTGTTGTTTGACATATTGATTCATAAAACAAATTTATACATATTAATGTACAAGTTTATGTATAGACTTTTTTCTCTTGGCTATTTGGGTGTGTGAAATATAATTATAAATGTAATGGTAAATGGTAAATGTATGATTGTCTTAAAAAAAAAACTTCAAAATTATTTCCCAAGGTAGTTATATCATTCTACAGTTCCCATTAGAACAAAATGAAAGTTCTAGTTCTTCCACATCCTTACAAACACGTGGCATATTCAGTCTTTTCATTTTAGCCATTCATGTGATTAATAGTATCTCATTACATTTTTCAATTTGTATTTTTCCCACTGACTAAAAAATGTTGAACATTCTTTCTCATGTGCTTATTTGCATCCTCCCATGTCTTTCAGTCATATGTCTGTTTAAACGTGTGGTCAATTTTTATTGGATTGTTTGTATCATTTTCTTGTTACTGAAGTTTGAGGGTTCTTTACATATTCTGCATACAAGCCCGTTATCAAATATAGTCTGTGCAGTTACTTTAAACCATCTATGGCTTTTCATTTTATAACAACACCCAATGAAAAGATTTTTTTTTATTTTAATGAAGTTTAATATATCAGATTGTCCTTTTATTGATTGTGGCTTTTATGTAATATCTTAGGAATTTTCCCACAGCCCAATGTTACAAAATTTTTTTTCTGTGTTCGCTCTTAGAAGGCTTATAGTTATAGGTTTTACATTTACATACATCATCCATTTTGAGTTAATTTTTCCTGTGTATGCAAGGTAAGGATAAAAATGTTCTCTTTTTTTTCATATGAATATTTGGTTATTTCAGCATCATTTGTTGAAACACTATCTTTTCTCCAATGAATTCCCTTTGCATATTTATAGAAAAATCTGTTTATTCACATATGTGATATATTGTATCCCACGTCTTCCATACCATGCTAGAACTGTTCATCCAAGTATTTCACAATTGTCTCAAACTTAAGATTTCAATTTATCATCCTCCTTTAAGGTGAATTTTCCATTTTATAACTTGGACTGTGCTCAAAATTCTCTAATATAGCTAATAGTATTCAAGTTAAAATATAGATAGTTTTGTTTGATTTAAACTTTTATGCATATACCAAAGTACAATAAGTGGGACTGACAATGATGAAACAAAAATCAACACAAAAACAGGAAACAAACAAAAAAAAAACTCCTGAAATTGTAAATGTAAACAAGGAGATTGAAATATTATAAGAGTATGGCTAGGATTTAGTAGCTGGTGGTGAGGCAGAAATGGAAGTGGGGACAGAAAGAATGCCAGATACCTACTACTGCAATAAGAAACACCAAAATTTAGATGAAAAATAAAAAAAAGAAAGGTAAAATTATCCAAATGGGCATAGAGTCAAAGGTCAAGGAGAGAAAATCAATAAACAACAACAGGAAACAGAAAGGGAACATGCCTGGCCTGCGTTAATAACAACTTCGGTGGCAATTCATATAGGTGATACTTTGATCTGGGCTTTGAGGAGTTTCTGTCTGAATGTTATATCCCCAGAGCCACCATTTATGAACTTTCATAATCTATCCTTAAATTTTTTAGATATAATTGATATATTGTTGTTTAGTCACTAAGTCATGTATGACTCATTGCAACCAATGGATTGCAGCCTGCCAGGCTCCTCTGGTTAATCCTCTGTGGGATTTCCCAGGCAAGAATACTGAAGGGGGTTGCTATTTCCTTCTCCAGGGGATCTTTCTGATGCANTTAATCCCATCTAAAATAAACTAAGGGTCGCAAAGAGTCTAACACAATGGAGCAGCTGAGCAAGCAAGAGCACCCAAAATAAACTACTTGGGATTTCCTGGTGGTCCAGTAGTTGGAACTTCACCTTCTATGCAGGGGTTGAGGGTTCAGTTCCTGGTCAGGGAACTAAGATCCCACATGTTTTGTGGCCAAAGGGTCAAAACATAAAACAGAAGCAATATTGTAATAGGTTCATTAAAGACTTTGAAGATGATCCACATTAAAAAAAATCTTTAAAAAGAAGCATAAAATAAACTATTTGTTCATTCAAGTTCTGTATTTGACAGACGCTTTTACTTGTCTATCCAGAGCACTCCTATCCCCCACCCCTGCTGACAGAATCTAGTTATGTTCAGCAAAACTCCAGGTTAATTTGGTCACAGCCAATCATGATGACCCTGATCCTGGATTTCTCAGCCTCCCTTGCAGCTGGAGGTGGTCAAGTGGTACACCCAGTTGGGAAATATTTCTGGGAAAGTTTTTGTTTCCTTCATAAAAGGAAACAGATGTGACTGATGTGGATCCTTCTTCCTAGTTGCCTTCCTCCTATCTTGGATGGTGATACATAGCTGGATGCAAAGAAGCCATCTTACAATATCAGGGACAAGCCAAGGGAACTGGAGCCACGTGAGCACCAACATGACTGAACTGCTGAACAGGTACCAGAAATCCCTTACTTTTTGACCTTCGTTTTAAAATTTTCCTTTTTAAAAAATTGAGATATAGTGCTTTACAATGTCTTATTAATTTCAAGTGTATAGCAAACTTTCAGTTTTAAACATATATATATATATATATATATATATATATATATATTAGTTTCAGATATACAACCTGATGATTCAATATTTGTATACGTTGTGAAGCGATCATCATAAGTCTAGTTAATATCCATCATCATACATATTAAAAAAGTTTCTTTTCTTGTGATGAGAACTTTTAACATCTACTTTCTTAGCAACTTTCAAATGCACTACAGTATTGTTAACACTAATCAGCATACTGTATGTTATATCCCCATGACCAATTTTATATTTGAAAGTTTGTATATATTAATCACCTTCACACAGTCTATCTCTAGTTTGGTGATCCAAACTGACAATCTACTATTTGCTATATGAACTTCTGCATTGCCAAAATTTCTGTGCCATCCTCGTGGAATATACCTTGTAATTCCTTGTTTTCTTCTTTTATTTGTTTACACTAAATCTCACTCAAATTTTTCTTTCTTTCTGGCTTCCCTTCTTCTCCTATGGATCCTTTGACTCTTACCTCAAATTCTGTCTCATTTGTGATTTCATCCTAAAACTGCAGATCATACAACTTGCTCCTTCTCAAAAACCAAAGAACTCATCAACTACAATTCATTGAGCAGACAATTTTTATGTGTTTGATATTGTCTGTGATTTTAATTGTTATTTTGATTATTTAATATAATTTTGTCTATCTGACTGTTAGCATTTGGAGGTCAGAAGCCTTGATTTTGCTATATAGCATCCATGGCATTACCCATAGTGGTCCCTAGTTCAAAAATCATACCTAAAGCTACGACAACATTGTTAATCAGCTCTACCCCAATAAAAATAAAAAGTTTAAAAAATCATACTTTGGCTGCTTATTATGTGCCAGACTATATGCTAGGTACTGTTGTTGAAACAAGAGTTGCAATCTTTGAGTGTTTAAAGAAGCTTGCAGATATTTCTGCAGAAATAAAAGATCTTGTATTGATAGTAGGAAGCAATACTTTAAAAAGGAGCTCACGAAGTCGTTCTTCTAAGGTTAGTGTTATGGGGAAGGGGATTTCTTAGATAAATGTAGACATAAACTGAGATTTTAGTAAGCGTGAACAAAGGAAAAAGTAAAGCACACAAGTGTTCTAGCAGAGAAATGCTTTGAGAAAACACCACTGGTTAGTCATGGCAAAATTAGTCCATAGGACTTACACCATGTGTTAAGGAAAACAGGTGTAGCCGGTGGTTTGTTGAGGACCAGAGTGGTGATTTGATTTGCTTTCAAATTTTTATTCCATTAACCAAGACTCAGGACTGCATCCTAATTATTTGTCATAAAGCCTGAAGTCTGACATCTGGTGTTCAGGTCCTTCCATAGACTGACTTCAAATTATCTTCCTACCCACTATAACACACAGTAGCTGCTTTTTATTAGCTAGAAAAATAGGTTCACTGTCTCCAGCTTTGTTGCCTTTGTAGAATTTTTTTAATCCTCTATGCTTTCTACAGTGTTCTCAGAAAGTTTCTGATTTATATAGTTTTCAAACCTAAAATTTCTTCAAATAAATCTTAAATTAATCAATGCACAGTCATTTTTAACCTTTTAAACCAATTAATCAATAACCATTAATTTATTTTTAAGCAGTAATTATTTAATCATTCATTGCTGTTTACTGATCACCCATTATGTGTGGATAACTACGTTGGGCATTATAGACTATGAGTAAAGAAATTGGATGCAAACTCTGTTACTCAAATGGCTGTTTTCCAAAATAAAAACATCATATTGTCATAAATAACTACAAAGGAATGTAGGTCACAATAAATGAATAGAAGCAGTATAAATTTGTTGCTCTGAGAGTTCTGAGGAGTAAACATTTTGGCAGGCTTAAAGGAATAGGCAGGATTTGATAGGAATTACTGTATTTTATATCATTCTTAAAAATCAGTGTCTGTCCATGAATTTTCTGAATGAATATTCAAAATATGTATAGTTCAGTTCAGTTCAGTCACTCAGTCGTGTCTGACTCTTTGCAACCCCATGAATTGCAGCATGCCAGGCTTCCCTGTCCATCGGAGTTCACTCAGACTCACGTCCATTGAGTCAGTGATGTCATCCAGCCATCTCATCCTCTGTCGTCCCCTTCTTCTCCTGCCCCCAATCCCTCCCAGCATCAGAGTCTTTTCCAATGGTATAGACATGGATTTCGTTAGTCTGAATTATAAACACAAATGCTTGTTTTAATGTTAGTCTTTTTCTATTTCAGTTCTTCTAAAGAGAGATATTTCTCATGCTTTTTATCTTTATTTCTTGGAGTTCAGAATCTAGTACTGATTATAAGGTAGCAGATTAATAAATATTTGCTGATTGTCTTACCAGTGAATCACATTTAGAAAGAAAGATAAATATTAAAAAGAAGAAAATATAACTGTCCTAAACAATACCACATGCTTTTGAAACCTACATTTTTCCTTAGTTAAGTGGGGCTATTGGGGTAAGTTATACTTCATTCATGCTAAACATCAGCAACTTGATAAAACTTGATAAAAAATGATGACATTGAGTATAGGATTTTAAAATGGTGACATTGTGAAAGAGAAAGCAGTAGTTATTTTGTATAAATTTATAATTTTGCTTCTCCCTGATGTAGAATAAAAGAAAAATAGTAAGAAATATTCTTTGTTTAATGGAGCATACATTGTATAGTCTTATTTTATTTACAGTTGTGTATTTTTTCCTGGAGTTGCTACTAGAATACCAGGGAAAGAGAACAACAATTTAATAACAAGTCAGTGAAAGTCACTGTAAAAGGTAATCATGAATTCCAAATTATTACAATGTAAGTATACCTACTTGGAATTGAAATAATATGAAGTTTCAATCCCTTGGGAAAAATTATGCCAGACAGATTGATTGAGTGGAAACTATCCAATAAGCTGTCCATCGGCTTTACAATCAGTGAACTGTGTAAAAGAGACTCAATTTCCTGAATTGCATATCAAAAACTAAATTTACATGACATACCCACTTGAAGTAAACATAACTAAGCCTGTTGGTACTTGATCCCCTTGGGGACAAACGGAGTATCACTAAGCAACTATGTGAACTCCTAGCCAGAGTACTCTATGTGACTGTGAATGAGTATTGCTGCTTAATTGAAAATAAATATATAATTCCATTTACATAATTATTGACTTTCATTCACAAAAAGACAAGAGTTCCACTACTGCTGGCTGCACCACTTTACACAATAAAAGTCCCTATAAATGGAAATAACAGTCTTCCAGTCATGTAAGACTAAGTAAACCAGATCAATTCTCCCTCAGAGGATAACTAGAAAACCAAAATAAGATAGATTCAAATATTAACCTAAAAGCAATGGTATACCAATAAGTTCATAAACAATTACCGGGTGTAGATTAATTGTGTGACGTTGGTGGTATAGTGGTGAGAATAGCTGCCTTCCAAGCAGTTGACCTGGGTTTGTTTCCCAGCCAACACACAGTCCTTTGAGCTTGCCTGGTGGCTCAGACGGTAAGAGTCAGCCTGCAATGATTAATTGCAATATCTGTACCATCTTTGGTTCCACTCAACAGAAGGTGGAGCCTTTTTCGTGCTCCTTGAATTTGTGTTGGCTTTGGGGCTTGCTTTGGCCAAAGTATTGGCCAGAAGTGGTAGTTTGCCTAGGTAGTTAGCATAGGTATCAAGAGATATTTCAAGTTTCCATTCTTGTAACCCTATTATCACAATTGGAACAAGCCCTGGCCATCCTGCAGGAAGAAAAAATAACACATAAAACAGAGCTGAGTCAGCCAAGGCCAGGCTCCTCTCTGTCCATGGGATTCTCCAGGCAAGAATACTGGAGTGGGTTGTCATGCCTTCCTTCAGGGGATCTTCCTGATCCAGGGGTTAAGCCCATATTTCCTGTGTTCCCTGCATAGCAGGCAGATTCTTTACCCATTGAGCCACCTGGGAAGCCCAAGTGTGCAAATAGGGTATCTTATAAATTCAGATACAGAAATATAGTTGGGATCTCAAAAGACTGAAAAACTGGCAATGGAGGGAATCTAAAAATAAAAAACAATCATTAACCATTTCCCACTCCACTTCTCTTGTTATATGTAGCGTTCTTCTTTCTCTTGTTCTTTGACAGAAAACAAAACACCATGAAAGCTACCCTAACTGACTCAAGTTTGGGTCAGTGCTCAGCCTTTCAAATTCGCTGTGAGAAAGGAAACAGGGTCATATTTTATAAATGTCTGCTTGATTGCAGCTGCTATGGGGATGGTGAGGCTAATGAAGTTTATCTATACAAACACAGCATCCATGGCTTTGCAATGCTACTGTGAAAATGAAATATATTTAAAACTTCTGGTAATCATTGATAATTATTATCATGATGATTATCAGAAGCATTGAAATTCAACTACTGATTCTATTTTGGTATGTTTACTTTAAATCATGTTATGATGATTCTTTTATACGTGTGTGTGTATGTATATATATATATATACATATATCTTACTTAGATGAGATTGCACAATAAGTTAAAGTGAACAGGTTTAAAATATGCATTTTTTAGTAAATAGTATATCCTAAACTTCTTTACAGGATATTTAAAGTTCTTTATAACTAACATTTTTGATTGACTGTTCTACTCTTAATACACAAATGCTATAATTATTTGATCTGCCTAAACTAACCTTCACCTTCAAAGTGAATGGGAAATTTAGCCTAAACAGATTGAAAAGGGTTGGCAGTAATGTTCTCAAATGGTAATGAATGCAATTTGCTCTGTTTTCAGACAATGCTATCTGATTGAAAATATGTTTTTGATGTCAGATAAAATGCACAAAGGAGAATTAATAGATATGCATATGAGTGTATCTTTCATAAACACAATATGCCAAATTTCAAATTTTGTTAACACTAATTGTTAGTAACATCATTTGGCAACTAATCAAGCCTTTTGACATTTGTCCTTTGTGATATTTCTTGCATCGCATAGCTGTTATTTTTGAGAAGCCTTAATAAAGGGAAAGTAAGTTTTCAAGAAATCTTTCTTTTTCATGCTTTTTTCATTGATTTCCTGATTCAGAATAAGGATTTGAATGAAATAATTTCTGGCAGATGCATCTTGATTTTATTATTTGAGATAAGAGATGTTAAAAATCCCTTATTAAAATGCATTTACTTGTCTATTAAATAGAAACAATAAAGCTAGAGTAAATCAACAGAAATATGTCAAACAATACCTGAACTTCTTTTTGTCTTAGAATATTTTGCAATCACATTTTTTTTAGTCAATATGCAAGATATATAATCTTGCATTTCTCTACTCTATTGATGCTGGCTATGAATCAAAATAATGCCCATATAATGCCTGAATATTGTAGATGCTCATAGACAAATGTTGTGAGTAAAAAATACTTCATTCTTAAATATAGAAAATTGAAGAGATTGCAAATTTAAACTCTTCAAAGGAGAAATAAAGTGTTATTCAGTCAAACATATTCAATTTTCATTCTCTTTCTTTTTTTATGGGAATCTATTAATGAGGGCAATGTGAAACTAAAAGACTAATTGGCTGCAAAAAGAGGAGTTTATTCTAAATGACAGAAATACAGTTAGCTCATGTTTTGAGAAAAGGCTGAGTTATTACTTTGCTTATTTACATGATGTTCATAAACATGATGAGAAACTACAGTTTCTAAGAGTACTGTTTATGTTTACCTTTCCCAAAGCCTTCATGAACTTCCATTAGGGAAGGGAGGTTGCCTACTTGAAAATATTTATAAATTTTCTGATCAGTTAAGCTTATGATTAGTTCAGTTCAGTCGCTCAGGCATGTCCAACTCTTTGAGACCCCATGAACTGCAGCACGCCAGGCTTCCCTGTCCATCACCAACTCCCAGAGTCCACCCAAACCCATGTCCATTGAGTCGTGATGCCATCAAATCATCTCATCCTCTGTCGTCCCCTTCTTCTCCTGCCCTCAATCTTTCCCAGCATCAGAGTCTTCTCAAACGAGTCAGCTCTCTGCATCAGGTGGCCAAAGTATTGGAGTTTCAGCTTCAATATCAGTCCTTCCAAGGAACACCCAGGACTGATCTCCTTTAGGTTAGACTGGTTGGATCTCCTTGCAGTCCAAGGGACTCTCAAGAGTCTTCTCCAACACCACAGTTCAAAATCATCAGTTCTTCAGGGCTCAGCTTTCTTTATAGTCCAACTCTCACATCCATACATGACCAAAGGAAAAACCATAGCCTTGACTAGACGGAATTTAGTCGGCAAAGTAATGTCTCTGCTTTTGAATATGCTATCTAGGTTGGTCACAACTTTCCTTCCAAGGAATAATCTTCTTTTAATTTCATGGCTCCAATCACCATCTGCAGTGATTTTGAAGCCCAGAAAAATAAAATCAGCCACTGTTTCCACTGTTTCCCCATCTTTTTGCCATGAAGTGATGAAGTGTTTATGGTAAAACTAATTAAATTGTAAACTCCTTAATGGCAAAAAATGCATATTCTTGGCACACATTTTATGGGAGTTTTATAGCTAGTAGTTACACTAAAGAGTTGTAAATCAGTCAATTTCATTCTTTAAGATATTGAAAGACAAGGGCACTTTTTAATGAAATCAAGAATCCTCATTAGAACGGCAGTAAGTTACAATCATTATAATGTCAGACATAAGATAAATTTTACTTTAGAAGCATAATATTTAGCATCAATAATAATGTTGTCCAGTCACGAAGTCGTGTCTGAATCTTTATGATCCCATGGAACTGCAGCACACCAGGTTTCCTTGTCTTTCAAATTTCCCAGAATTTGTTCATACCATGGTGACGGTATGTCTCACACTCTTTCACCAGTTCTCCTGCCTTCAACTTTTCACAGAATCAGGGACTTTTCCAATGAGTCAGCTCTTTGTAACAGGTGGCTAAAGTATCAGAGCTTCAGCATCAGCACCAGTTTTTCCAGTGAATAGTCAGGGTTGATTTCTTTTAGGATTGACTGATTTGATCTCCTTGAAGTCTAAGGGACTCTCAAGAGTTTTCTCTAACATCACAGTTTGAAAGCATCAGTTCTTCAGCACTCAGCCTTCTTTATGGCCCAACTCTCACATCCATACATGACTACTGGAAAAACCATACTTTTGACTATATGGACCTTTGTCGTCAAAGTGATGTCTCTGCTTTTTAATATGCTGTCTAGGTTTGTCATAGCTTTCCTTCCAAGGAGCAAGTGTCTTTTAATTTCATGGCTACAGTTAGTGTCCACAGTGACTCTGGAGGCCAAGACAATAAAATCTGCCATTTTGTTCTATTTTTTCCTATCATCTATTTACCAGAAAGTGATGGGAATGGATTCCACGATCTTTTTTTTTTTTTCCTATGTTGAGTTTTAGCCAGCTATTTCACTCTCTTGTTTCACCTTCATCAAGAAGTTGTTTAGTTCCTCTTTGCTTTCTGCCATTAGTGGTGCCATCTGCATCTGAGATTATTGATATTTCTCCCAGCAATCTTGATTCCAACTTGTGCTTCATCCAGCCCAGCATTTCATATGATGGACTCTGCATATAAGTTAAATAAGCAGGATGACAATGTGCAGTTTTGATGTACTCTTTTCTCAATTTTGAACCAGTCCATTTTTCCATGTCCGGTTATAACTGTTGCTTCTTGACCTGTAACACAGTTTCTCAGGAGGCAGGTAAGGTGGTCTGGTATTCCTATCTCTAAGAATTTCCCACAGTTTGTTATAATCCACATAGTCAAAAGCTTTAGCATAGTCAGTGAAGCAGAAGTAGACATTTTTTCTATAATTCTCTTGCTTTTTCTATGATCCAGTGGATGTTGGTAATTTGATTTCTGGTTCCTCTGTATTTTCTAAAAGCAGCTTCTTGTTCTTGTTCAGTTGCTCAGTCATTTCCAACTCTTTGTGACCCCATGGACTGTGACACGGCCAGGCTTCCCTGTTCTTCACTATTTCCCAGAGTTTGCTCAAACTCTTGTCCATTGAGTTGGTGATGTCACCCAATCATCTCAACCTCTGCCATCTTCATCTCCTCTGCCTTCAATCTTTCCCAACATCAGGGTCTTTGCCAGTTAGTCAGTTCTTTGCATCAGCTGGCCAAAGTATTGGAACTTCAACTTCAGTATCAGTCCTTCCAATGAATATTCAGGGCTGATTTCCTTTAGGATTGACTGTGTTTATTTCCTTGCTGTCTAAGGGAATCTCAAGAGTCTTCTGTAGTATCACAGTTTGAAGGCATCAATTTTTTTGGTGCTCAGCCTTGTTTATGGTCCAAATCTCACATGTGTACATGATTACTGAAAAAATAATCACTTTGACTGTGCAAACCTGTCAGCATTGTGTACATTATTATTAGAAATAATAATACTACCATAAAAATAATAATAGAAATAAAGTAAATAGAATATAATACACTCTATTGTATATTTAAATAAGAACAGCAAAATAAAGTGAAAACTTCTTGCAGCTTGTATAGTGATTAGAAATATATACCATAAATTTTTAACAGTATTGCCAATGCATACTGGATAAGTGTGTGAGAAAAGGGTGGAGCTAAAATACTCTGAAATTGTGCACTTTATACATCCCTTTATGTTACAGCTGGTAGCAATATACTACATTATATATAACTAATATACTGTTAATGATGGGAATGTATTTTGCATGAGAGTGTTACATGTTAGTAGAAAAACAATGAAAATCATGGAAGATGTTGGATCAGAAACAATGAGTTCATTTTGAAAGATTCAGTTCAGTTCAGTTGCTCAGTCGTGTCTGACTCTTTGCAGCCCCATGAATTGCAGCACATCAGTCCTCCCTGTCCATCACCAACTCCCAGAGTTCACTCGGACTCACACCCATCCAGTCCGTGATGCCATCCAGCCATCTCATCTTCTGTCGTCCCCTTCTCCTTCTACCTCCAATCCCTCCCAGCATCAGAGTCTTTTCCAATGAGTCAACTCTTCGCAGGAGGTGGCCAAAGTACTGGAGTTTCAGCTTTAGCATCACTCTTTCCAAAGAACACCCAGGACTGATCTTCTTTAGAATGGACTGGTTGGATCTTCTTGCAGTCCAAGGGACTCTCAAGAGTCTTCTCCAACACCACAGTTCAAAAGCGTCAGTTCTGGCTTACTTCACTCTGTATAATAGGCTCCAGTTTCATCCATCTCATTAGAACTGATTCAAATTTATTCTTTTTAATGGCAGAGTAATACTCCATTGTGTATATATGCCACAGCTTGCTTATAAGCCAGAAAGAAAAACACCAATACAGCATACTGACACATATATACNAAAAGAATATATATACATACATATATATATATTTTTTTTTACTGTCATCTTGTTTATTTAATTTATACACAAAGCACATCATGAGAAATGTTGGGCTAGAATCAAGATAATCATGATAAATATCAACACCTCAGATATGCAGATGATACCACTACAAGGGCATAAAACAAAGAGGAATTAAAGAACCTCTTTTTATTTATTTTTTATTGAAGGATAATGGCTTTACAGAATTTTATTGTTTTCTGTTAAGCCTCAACATGAATCATCTATAGGTATACATATATCCCCTCCTTTTTAAACCTCCTTCCCATCTTCATCCTCATCCCACCCTTCTATGTTGATATAGAGCCATTGTTTGAGTTTCCTGAGCCATACAGAAAATTCCCATTGGCTATCTATTTTACAGGTGGTAATTTAAGTTTCCATGTTACTGTTTCCATACCTGTCACCCTCTCCTCCCCTCTCCCCCTGTCCATAAGTCTATTCTCTATGTCTGTTTCTCCACTGTTGTCCTATAAATAAATTCTTCAGTACCATTTTTCTAGATTCCATGTATTTGCATTAGAATACTATATTTATTTCTCTCTTTCTGACTTACTTCACTCTGTATAATAGGTTGTAAGTTCATCCACCTTGTTAGAACTGACTCAAATGAATTCCTTTTTATGGATGAGAAATATTCGGTTGTGTGTATTTACCACAGCTTCTTTAGCCATTCATCTATCAATGGACATCTAGGTTGATTCCATATTATAGCTATTGTAAATTGTGCTGCAATGAACAATGGATACTTGTGTCTTTTTCAATTTTGGTTTCCTCAAGGAATATGCCTAGGAATTGGATTTCTGGGTCATATGGTGGTTTTATTCCTAACTTTTTAAGGAATCTCCATACCATCTACCATAGTGGCTGTATCAATTTACAAATTTACATTTCCACCAACAGTGCAAGAGCGTTCCCTTTTCTCCACACCCTCTCCAGCATTTATTTTTTGTAAACTGTTTGATGATGGCCATTGTGACTTGTGTGAGGTGATATCTTATTGTAGTTTTGATCTCCATTTCTCTAATAATAAGTGACGTTGATCATCTTTTCATGTGTTTATTAGCCATCTGTATGTCTTGGAGAAATGTCTGTTTAGGTCTTTTTCCCACTTTTTGATTAGATTGCTTGTTTATATGGCATTGAGTTGTATGAGCTGCTTGCACATTTTGGAAATTAATCCTTTGTCAGTTGTTTCATTTGCTATTCTTTTCTCCCATTCTGACAGTTGTTTTCATCTTGCTTGTAGTTTCCTTTGCTGGTAAAAGCTTTTAAGTTTAATCAGGTCCCACTTGTTTCCTTTTGTTTTTATTTTCGTTACTTTAGAAGGTGGGTCATAAAGGATCTTGCTGCGATTTATGTCATCGGGTGTTCTGCCTATACTTTCCTCTAAGAGTTTTTTTTTTTAATGAAATCATATGTTTTTTATTTTTTAATTTTTTAATTTTTAATTAATTTTTTTAACTTTACAATACTCTATTGGCTTTAAAGTTTCTGGTCTTACATGTAGGTCTTTAATCCGTTTTGAGTTTATCTTTGTGTATGGTGTTAGGAAGTATTCTAATTTCATTCTTTTACATGTAGCTGTCCAGTTTTCCCAGCACCATTTATTGAAGAGGCTGTCTTTGGCCCATTGTATATTCTTGCCTCTTTTGTCCAAAGTAAGGTACCCATAGGTGCATGGGTTTATTGCTGGGCTGTCTTGTTCCATTGGTCTATATTTCTGTTTTTGTGCCAATACCTCACTGTGTTGATGACTGTAGCTTTATAGTATAATCTGAAGTCAGGAATGTTGATTCCTCCAGCTCCATTCTTCTTTCTCAAGACTGTTTGGCTTTTCAGAGTCTTTTGTGTTTCTATATGAACTGTGAAATTTTTTTGTTCTATTTATGTGAAAAATCCCATTGGTAGCTTGATAGGGATTGTACTGAATCTGTAGATTGCAGTTGGTAGTATAGTCATTTTCACAATATTGTTTTTTCCTATCCAGGAACATGGAATATCTCTACAACTATTTATGTCATTTTGATGTCTTTCATTAGTGTCTTATACTTTTCTGTCCACAGTTCTTTTGTCTCCTTAGGTAAGTTTATTCCTAGATATTTAATTCTTTGTGTTGCAATGGTGAAAGTGATTGATTCTTTAATTTCTCTTTCTAATTTTTCATTGCTAGTATATAGAAATGAAAGTGACTTTTGTGTATTTTTTGCATCCTGCAACTTTGCTAAATTCACTGATTAGCTCTAGTAATTTTCTGTTACTATCTTTAGGGTTTTCTATGTAGAGTATCATGTCATCTGCACACAGTGAGAGTTTTACTCTTTCTTTTCCAATTTGGATTCCGTTTATTTCTTTTTTTTCTCTGATTGCTGTAGCTAGGACTTCCAGATATATTTTGAATAATACTGGCAAAAGTGGATGCTCTTGTCTTGTTCCTGATTTTAGGAAGAATGCTTTCAGTTTTTCACCATTGAGAATAATATTTGCTGTAGGCTTATCATGTATGGCCTTTACTATGTTGAGGTATGTTCCTTATATGACTATTTTTCGAAGAGTTTTAATCATAAATGGGTGCTGAATTTTTTCAAAGGCTTTTTCTGCATCTATTAAGATGATCATATGGTTTTTATCTTTCAATTTGTTAACATGGTGTATCACATTGACTTGCATATATTGAGGAATCCTTGCATCCCTGGAATAAATCCAACTTGATCATGATGTATGAGCTTTTTAATGTCTTGTTGAATTCTGTTTGTGTTGAGGATTTTTGCATCATGTTTATCAGTGGTATTGGGCTGTAGTTTTCCTTTTTGTTGTTGTTTTTGTCTGATTTTGGTATCAGGGTGATGGTGACCTTGTAGAATGAGTTTGGAAGTGTTGTTTCCTCTGCAATTTTTTTGACAGAGTTTTAGAAGGATAGGCATTAGCTCTTCACTAAATGTTTGATAGAATTCTCTTGTGAAGCCAATTGATCTTGGGCTTTTGTTTTTTGGAGATTTTTTAATTACAGCTTCAATTTCAGTGCTTATGATTGGGTTGCTCATAATTTTTATTTCTTTCTGATTCCGTCTTTGAAGATTGAACTTTTCTAAGAATCTGTCCATTTCTTCTAGGTTATCCATTTTATTGCCACATAGTTTGTAATAATGTCTTATAATCCTTTGTATTTCTGCATTGTCTGTTGTAACCTCTCCTTTTTCATTTTTAATTTTGTTATTTGATTATTTCCTCTCTTTTTCTTGATGAGTCTTGCTAAAAGTTTGTCAATTTTATCTTCTCAAAGAACCAGATTTTAGTTTTCTTAATCTTTACTATTTTTTCTTTCATTTCTTTTTCATGTATTTCTTCTTGGATCTTTATGATTTCTTTCCTTCTACTAAATTTGATGGTTTTTTAGTTCTTCTTTTTCCAGTTATTTAAGGTATAAAGTTAGGTTGTCTATTCAATGTTTTTTGTTTTTTTTTTCAGATAAGATTGTATTGCTATAAAATTCCCTCTTAGATCTGCTTTTGCTGCATTCCAAAGGTTTTGAGTTGTCTTTTCACTGTCATTTGTTTCTAGAATTTTTTTGATTTCCCTTTTGATTTCTCCAGTAACCTGATGGTTATTTAGAAATGTATTGTTTAAGCTCCATGTGTTTGTGTTTCTTACACCTTTTTTTCTTGCAATTGTTTCTAGTCTCATAGCATTGCAGTCAGAGAAGATGCTTGATACAATTTCAATTTTCTTAAATTACTGTAAGTTTTATTTGTGACCCAAGATGTGATCTATCCTGAAAAATATTCCATGTGCACTTGAGAGGAAGGTATATTCTTCTGCATTTAGATGTAATGTCCTTAAGATATCAATGAGATCCATCTCATTTAATATATCACTTAAGACATGTTTCCTTATTAACTTTCTGTGTTGATGATCTGTCCATTGGGTGAGTGGGGTGTTAAAGTATCCTACTATTATTATTGTGTTACTGTCAATTTCTCCTTTTACGTATGTCAGTGTTTGTCTTATGTATTGAGATGCTTCTATGATGGGTACATAGATATTTGAAATTGTTATGTCTTCCTCATGGATTGTTCCATTGATCATTATGTAGTGTCCTTCCTTCAGTTCAGTTCAGTTTAGTTCAGTCACTCAGTCATGTCCGACTCTTTGCAACCCCATGAACCGCAATATCCCAGGCCTCCCTGTTCATCACCAACTCCCAGAGTCTACCCAAACACATGTCTATTGAATCGGTTATGCCATCCAATTCATATCATCCTCTGTCATCCCCTTCTACTCCTGCCTTCAATCTTTCCCAGCATCAGGTCTTTTAAAATGAGTCAGCTCTTCACATTAGGTGGCCAAAGTATTGGAGTTTCAGCTTCAACATCAGTCCTTCCAATTAACACCCAGGACTGATCTCCTTTAGGATAGACTGGTTGGATCTCCTTGCAGTCCAAGAGATTCTCAAGAGTCTTCCCCAACACCACAGTTCAAAAACATCAATTCTTCAGTGCTCAGCTTTCTTTGTAGTCCAGCTCTCACATCCATACATGACCACTGGAAAAACCATAGCCTTGACTAGATGGACCTTTGTTGACAAAGTGATGTCTCTGCTTTTTATATGCTGTCTAGTGTCCTTCCTTATCTCATAATATTCTTCACTTTAAGGTCTATTTTGTCTGATATGAGGATTGCTACTCCAGATTTCTTTTGCTTCCTGTTTGCATGGAATATATTTTTCCATCCTCCCACTTTCAGCCTATATGTGTCTTGAGGTCTGAGTGGGTTTCTTGGGGACAGCAAGGGTCTTCTTTTGTATATATTCAGCCAGTCTGTCTTTTGGTTGAAGAATTTAATCCATTTACATTTAAGGTAATTATTGATATATATATTCCTATTGCCATTTTCTTAATTGTTTGGGGTTGATTTTGTAGATCTTTTTTCTTCTTTTGTATTTCTTGACTATATAAGTCCCTTTAACATTTGTTGTAAAGCTTGTTTGGTGGTACTGAATTCTCTTAACTTTAGCTTGTCTGAAAAGCTTTTTATTTCTCCATCAATTTTTAATGAGATCCTTGTTGGGTACTGTAATCTTGGTGTAGATTTTCCCTTTTAAACATTTTAAATATATCCTTCCATTCCCTTTTTGACACGACTGAGCAACTTCAGTGTCAATGTCCATTCCCTTCTGGCCTCCAGTTTGTGCTGGAAGATCAGCTGTTAAGCCTGTAAGGTTTCCCTTGTATGTTACTTGTTGCTTCTTCCATGCTGCTTTTAATATTCTTTCTTTGTGCTTAGTCTTTGTTAGTTTGATTAGTATGCATCTTGGTGTGTTTTTCCTTGAGTTTATAGGACTCTTTGTGCCTCTTGGACTTGATTGAATATTTCCTTTTCCATGGTGGGGAAATTTTCATGTATAATATCTTCAAAATTTTTCTCATACCTTTAATTTTTCCCCCTCTTACTGGGACTCCTATAATTCACATGTTGGTGGATTTGATATTGTCCCAGAGATCTCTGACACTATCCTCAGTAGTTTTAATTCTTTTTACTTTATTCTGCTCTTCAGAAGTTATTTCCACCATTTTATCTTGCAGCTCACTGATCCGTTCTTGTGCTTCAGATATTCTGCTATTGATTCCTTCTAGAGTATTTTTAATTGCAGAAATTGTGTTGCTTGTCTCTGTATGTTTATTCTTTAATTGTTCTAAGTTTTTGTTAATTGATTCTTGCCTTTTTTTCCATTTTGCTTTCAAGGTTTTTACTATCAATATTCTGAATTCTTTTTCAGGTAGTTTTCTTATTTCCTCTTCATTTATTTGGACTTCTGTATTTCTAGTCTGTTCCTTGATTTGTATAGTATTTCTCTGCCTTTTCATTATTATTATTATTAATAATTATTTTTAACTTAATGTCTTTGATGTCTCCTTTTCCCAGGCTTCCAATAAACTGTGGAAAATTCTGAAAGAGATGGGAATACCAGACCACCTGACCTGCCTCTTGAGAAATCTGTATGCAGGTCAGGAAGCAACAGTTAGAACTGGACATGGAACAACAGACTGGTTCCAAATAGGAAAAGGAGTATGTCAAGGCTGTATATTGTCACCCTGCTTATTTAACTTCTATGCAGAGTATATCATGAGAAACGCTGGACTGGANACCCCCTATGCATGACTTAGCAGTATCACTTTGCTTCCATGGCTGCCTGACTTTCCTCCACTGGCATTTCCCATCACAATTTCCTCCCTCACCTGCTCTCAATCAGTCTCTCTGCAATCAACAGCAGCCCTTGCCCTGGGATTGCTCTGCTGCTGCTGTTGCTAAGTCGCTTCAGTCGTGTCCAACTCTGTGCGACCCCACAGACGGCAGCCCACCAGGCTCCCCCATCCCTGGGATTCTCCAGGCAAGAACACTGGAGTGTGTTGCCATTTCCTTCCCCAATGCATGGAAGTGAAAAGTGAAAGTGAAGTCGCTCAGTCGTGTCTGACTCAACAACCGCCCCTCCCATGGACTGCAGCCTACCAGGCTCCTCCATCCATGGAGGTTTCCAGGCAAGAGTACTGGAGTGGGATGCCATTGCCTTCTTCGTGGGATTGCTCTACAATCCCTAAACTCCAGTTCCCAGGAGCTGAGCCTTCCAGGGGACCAGTGTTCCTGTCTGGGGTATGTATGGCTGCAGCAAGGACTGTCTGATTCTCATTCTATTTAGGTTGTCACAGAACATCTGTTTCACTCTCAGCTTTAAATGTTTTCCCCTGACTCAGACAATTGCCCCGGTGTGGGGATTTGACGCCTGCTTCTGTTCTCCCACCCACCAAGGGCAGGTCCAGTCCTACTAACACTCCTGTTTTCCCCCTACTTCCTTCATCCTCTCTAGTGTTGCATGGTTCTATATATTCTTTTCCACTGGTCAGGTACTCCTGTCCACTCTCAGCTCGTATTCTGCATGCACTTCTATGTCTGAAGATGTATTCCTGATGTATCTGTGAAGAGAGATGTACTCCACATCTACCTATTCCTCCACCATCTTGTTCTCTCATAATATAATTTTTTTATATTCAGTTTGGATTGGCAAAGCATCATTTTTTAATGTTTTCTAAGTTAATTATATGATTATAGAATGTTCCTATTCAGTTTATTAGCATTATTTTAGAGCAATAGCAAAATTAAAAAGTATATAAGAAGATTCCTCATATACCCATGTCCCCACACATGCATAAACACCCCCATCATTATCACCATCACTCACCAAAGTGGTTTATTTGTTACAGTTGGTCAACTTATATCAATGCCTCACAATTGCCCAAAGTTCATAGTTTACTTTCAAGAACTATTTCATATAGGAAAAAGGACAAAGAAAACATGGGAAGGTGGTCACACAAAAATCTAATTTTGTTCCTAGAAGGTTATGAGTCAGGGATAGGACAGGAAAAGTACGGAAATTTAGAGTGTCTTTTTAGGAGAGATGGAAGAATTAAGAGTGCCAAGTGAAAAGCAAGAAAATTGATGTTATAAAATCTTTGTGAGAAACTCTTATTTAGAGTTGAGATACAGCTGGTAAATTGCTTGGCACCTATGTTATGAGGGTGGGGGAGCAAATCTGACAAAAAAAAATAGCATCCCCTAAGATTTTTTCTGATATTTTTTAGGGCAAAAGATCAAGAGGGTCACAATTGGAGGTGGATTCTTATAGTGCTAAAAGTCATGCTCCAGAAAAATTAAAACGTTCTACATCTATGTGAAATAAATGTTACTATCTCTTTTAAGAAATACAATAGGTATGTTTTGATACTGATGCATACACACCTGTATTTATTCACATTGGCTTTTTAAGCAAGATGGCAACATTATTCACCTAACTGGCTTTTGTAATAAGTAAAGTATCTATATCTTTAACTTTCATGTAATTAGACTTCAATAGATAGAAATGTTCTCTACTGTAGAGAGAAAAATTCTACTAAGGAGAACCGAATTAGTCAGAATAGTATAGTAGTAGTGAAGTTGCCCAGTCGTGTCCGACTCTTTGTGACCCCTTGGACTGTAGCCCACAAGGATCCTTGGTCCATAGGATTTTCCAGGCATGAATACTGGAGTGGGTTGCATTTCCTTCTGCAGGGGATCTTCCTGACCCAGGGATCAAACTTAGGTCTCCTGCATTATAGGCAGACGCTTTACCATCTGAGCTACCAGGGAAGCCCAGAATAGCATAGGTTTGTGCAAAATAACAAGCTTCCTAATCATCTCAGAATCTCAGTGGTTTGTCTTACCATCAAATTTTCTTAATCCCATAGGCCATTTAGATATGACCTAAATCAAATCTCTTATGATTATACAGTGAAAGTGACAAATAAACTCAAGGGATTAGATCTGATAGACGAAGTGCCTAAAGAACTATGGGTGGAGGTTCATAACATTATACAAGATGTGGTGATCAAAACTATCCTCAAGAAAAACAAATGCAAAAAAGCAAAGTATTTGTCTTGGGAGGCTTGAAAAAAGAAGAGAAGTCAAAGGTAAAGAAAGGAAAGACAAACCCATCTGAATGCAGAGTTCCAAAGAATAGCAAGGAGAGATAAGAAAACCTTTCTAAGTGAACAATGAAAAGAAATAGAGGAAAACAATAGAATACGAAAGACTAGAGATCTCTTCAAGAAAATTAGAGATACCAAGGGAACATTTCATGCAAAGATGGGCACAATAAAGGGTAGAAACAGCATAGATCTAACATATGTAGAAAATATTAAGAAAAGGTGGCAAGAATACATATAAGAAGTATGCAAGAAAATCTTAATGACCCAGGTAACCGTGATGGAGTGATCACTCACCTCAAGCCAGACATCTTGGAGTGCAACATCAAGTGAGTCTTAGGAAGCATCAGTACAAACAAAGCTAGTAGACATGATGGAATTCCAACTGAGTTATTTCAAATCCTCAAATGTGATGCTGTGAAAGTGCTGCACTCAATAGGCCAGCAAATTCGGAAAACTCAGCAGTGGCCACAGGACTGGAAAAAGTCAGTTTTCATTTCAATCCCAAAGAAAGACTGTGCCAGAGAATGTTCACACTATCACACTTGCACTTATTTCACATGCTAGAAAAGTAATACTCAAAGTTCTCCAAGCTAGGCCTCAACAGAATGTGAACCAAGAACTTTTAGATATTCAATCTGGGTTTAGAAAAGATAGAGGAAACAGAGACCAAATTGCCAACATCCATTGCATCACAGAAAAAGCAAAAGAGTTCCAGAAAAACATCTACTTGTGCTTCATTGAATATGCTAAAGCCTTTGACTGTGTGGATCACAACAAACTGGAAAATTCTTCAAGAGATGGGAATACCAGACAACCTTATCCTCCTCCTGTGAAACCTGTATGCAGGTCAAGAATCAACAGTTAGAACCTGGAACAATGGAATGGTTCAAAATTAGGAAAGGAGTACCTCAAGGCTGTATATTGTCACCCTGATTATTTAACTTTTATGCAGAGTACGTCATGCAAAATCCTGGGCTGGATGAAGCACAAGTTGGAATCAAGAATGCCAGGAGAAATATCAATAACCTGAGACATGCAGATAATATCATCCTTATGGCAAAAAGCAAAGAGTAACTAAAGAACTTCTTGATGAAAGTGAAACAGGAGAGTGAAAAAGCTGAATTAAAACTCAACCTTCAAAAAACGAAGATCATGGCATCTGGTACCATCATCAAATAGACGGGGAAATAAAGGAAACAGTGACATATTTTGTTTTCTTAGGCTCCAATCTCACTGCAGATTGTGACTGTAGCCATGAATTTAAAAGATACTTTCTCCTTTGAAGAATAGCTATGACAACCATAGAGAGCATATTAAAAAGCAGAGACATCACTTTTCTGACAAAAGTCTGTTTAAGCAAAGCTATGGCTTTTCTAGTAGTCATGTAAGGATATGAGAGTTGGTCCATAAAGAAAGCTGAGCACTGAAGAACTGATGCTTTTGAACTGTGGTGTTGGAGAAGACTCTTAAGAGTCCCTTGGACTGCAAGCAGATCAACCTGTAAATCTTAAAGGGAATCAACCCTGAATGTTCATTGGACTTACTGATGCTGATGCTGAAGCTCCAGTACTTTGGCCACCGAATGTGAAAAGCTGACTCATTAAAAAAGACTCTGATGCTAGGAAAGACTGAAGGCAGGAAGAGAATGGGATGACAGAGGACGGAATGGTTGCATGGCATCACCGACTCAGTGGATATGAGTTTGAGCAAGCTCCGAGAGATGGTGAAGGAAAGAGAAGTCTGGCACGCTGCTATCCATGTAATCTCAAGGAATCAGACACAATTGAGCAACTGAACAATAACATCAAGAGGTTTTCTTGTGAATGCAAAGTATTTTGTAGCTTTGGTGGTGATCTTCTAGGGGGATTGTCAGTGACTTGGGAATCTAGAATTTTTTGTTTTGTTCTTCCTGCAGTTCAGCAATGGGTCTTCTACTCAGTGTCAGAAGTGAAGACACTGCATTGAACACTGACATTTCCTCTTTATGCTTTGGTCAAAAAGTGACATTTCTACTGGTAACAAGTTTAATAGGACTAATCACATGTTCCTGCCTAATTTCAAAGAGGGTGAAAAATACAGCATATTTGGAACATTTGGACTATTTGGTGAACATTACTATATTTGTCAAGAAAACAATGTAAGATGATTTTGAGGAATTACACACAGTTAATTTGTTATCAGATACTAAGACTTAGGAAATTATACTACTAATACATATTACATCAACAATGTTATATAATAGATTATCCTAAAATGGAAGCAAAAATATAAAGAAAATTAATATATGAAATGAAAGATATTATAATTCAGTCTAATAAAGATAATATTCCTGGGCACTGGCACAAAAATTGTGCTTTCAATAAACATTTCAGGCCAAATTGAATACTCATACTGAAAAAAAAGACTGCAGTATCTCATACAACATAGTGAAATCAATTCTAGGAACATATAGGATCTACATGTGTGGGTAACATGAGAGTGTGTATGCTAAGTCACTTCAGTGGTGTCCAACTCTGTGATTCAATGCACTGTAGCCCACCAGGCTTCTCTGTTCATGGGATTTTCCAGGCAAGAATACTGGTGTGGGTTGCCGTTTCCTTCTCTAGGGATTTTCCTGACAAGGGATCAAACCTGGATTTCTGCACTGCAGGCAGATTCTTTACTGTCTTTCACTGCAAGAGGCTTAAGAGCCTCGGGTTTGATCCCTGGATCAGGAAGATCTCTGGGAAGATCTTAAAAAAAAAAAAGAAAATTTCCTTAAAAATTCAGGTAGTCAAAAGTGTCTCAGAAAGGACACTTTTAAATATTTAAGAAAAAACGATGACTAAAGTATACCACATTAAAGTTTATGTTTCTGTGTGTTTTTTTTTATTAGTCCACTTAACATGTATTTATTAGCACACAGAACAGGGCCTGTAAAATACATCATGCTGCTAAAAGTAATGGGGGGCCTAGAGTAGGGGAGAGAGTAGAGGAAGAAAGGGAGTGCTGTGCAAAGTATTCCTGTCAATATATAACAGCTTATTTTCAAAAGTAAAATGGCTAGTCTAATAATAGTTATTACTGGTACAATCTTTTAAATTTCAAGCTGTATGAGGAAGATTGGGCAAGCAAAGTATTTTAAGTCTAGGATACTACAACATTCAGATGGACAATTAACATTACAGAGAATAGAACTCCAGATATTTTAAGAAGGAAAGTTTATTTTTTACTTCATCTGCACCAAGATGAGACATGGGAAAAAAGTGACATCTGTATGGTCACTTCATCTCATCGTCCTTCTGCTGGTTTCATCAATAGACGTGTGAGCCCAACCCTATCCCCTCAGCCCAGTTGTCCCCATTCCCTCAAGAGAGGCTGCATGGTGTTCATCCATATTTTTGCCTCTTACACAATCCCCCACAATAAACTAAGTATATGCTTTAAACAAGGCTTCTCTGGTGGCTCAGATGGTAAAGAATCTTCCTGCAATGCTGGAGACCCTTGTTCTATCCTTAGGTCAGGAAGATCCCCTGGAGAAGGGCATGGCAACCCACTCCAGTATTCTTGCCTGGAGAATCCCACAGACAGATGAGCCTGGCAGGCTACAGTCCATTGGTTACAAAGATTGGGACACCACTGAAGTGACTTAGCACACACGCATGCATGCTTTAAACACACCCAGTGGCTTATACCCTCATGTTTCACTTATACCTTTCTCTTCCCCTTCCCACTCCTAGAACATCACTGGACTCTGCAGAGAGGAGAAGTTCCAAGTAGTGCTGAACAACCTCTGCTCTGAACGGGGGCAGGTGCCCTGGGAGCGACTGCCTCCATCCTGAACAACTGTCCTTGTGTGCAAGCCCACAATGACTGGGAACACATTTAAACCTCAATAACTTCCTTGTTCTCTTCCACTGTATTATAAAGGTAACTGACTGCAAAACACTAAAGATCCTCTATGATCCACCTCCCAGAATACTGGAAATAAAAGCAAAAATAAACAAATGGGATCTAATTAAAATTAAAAGCTTCTGCACAACAAAGGAAACTATAAGTAAGGTGAAAAGACAGCCTTCTGAATGGGAGAAAACAATAGCAAATGAAGCAACTGACAAACAACTAATCTCAAAAATATACAAGCAACTTGTACAGCTCAACTCCAGAAAAATAAATGACCCAATAAAAAAAATGGGCCAAAGAACTCAATAGACATTTCTCCAAAGAAGACATACGGATGGCTAACAAACACATGAAAAGATGCTCAACATCACTCATCATCAGAGAAATGCAAATCAAAACCACAATGAGGTACCATTTCACACCAGTCAGAATGGCTGCGATCCAAAAGTCTGCAAGCAATAAATGCTGGAGGGGGTGTGGAGAAAGGGGAACCCTCTTACACTGTTGGTGGGAATGTAAACTAGTACAGCCACTGTGGAAAACAGTGTGGAGATTCCTTAAAAAATTGCAAATAGAACTGCCTTATGACCCAGCAATCCCACTGCTGGGCATACACACCAAGGAAACCAGAATTGAAAGAGACACATGTACCCCAATGTTCATCGCAGCACTGTTTATAATAGCCAGGACATGGAAACAACCTAGATGTCCATCAACAGATGAATGGATAAGCAAGCTGTGGCATATATACACAATGGAGTATTACTCTGCCATTAAAAAGAATAAATTTGAATCAGTTCTAATGAGATGGATGAAACTGGAGCCTATTATACAGAGTGAAGTAAGCCAGAAAGAAAAACACCAATCCAGTATACTGACACATATATATGGAATTTAGAAAGATAGTAATGATGACCCTGTATGTGAGACAACAAAAGGACACAGACATAGACAACGGACTTTTGGGCTCTGAGGGAGTAGGAGAGGGTGGGATGATTTGGGAGAATGGCATTGAAGCATATATACTATTATGTAAGAAATGAGGCGCCAGTCTATGTTCGATGCGGGATGCAGGATGCTTGGGGCTGGTGTACGGGGATGATCCAGAGAGACGTGGGGTGTGAGGTGGGAGGGGGATTCAGGATTGGGAGCTTGTGTAAACCTGGAGGGGTTTCATGTCGATGTATGGCAAAGCCAATAGAGCATTGTAAAGTAAAATTTTAAAAATGAATAAATTAATTAAAAACAAACACTAAAGAAAATCTTTAACATACCAAAGTACACTTCTGTTCTTTTAAAAAGATATAGTTCAGAGAGCAAAAAGGCAAACCACAGTATAGGAAAATATTTTACAGTAAACATATTTGCAAATGATTCATGTCCATTGTATATTTTTACATAAGTTACATACAGCAGAGAAAAGGAGGAGAACCCAACAGTGAAACAGATGAAAGACTTGAATAGGCACTTTTGTGAAGGAAAATAACCAAATGACCAATAAACATATCGAAAATGCTCAATTTCTTTGGTCATTCAGTTCAATTCAGTTGATCAGACATGTTCAACTCTTTGCAACCCCATGGACTGAAACACAACAGGCTTCCCTGTCCATCACCAACTGCCGGAGTTTACTAAAAACTCATGTCCATTGAATCAGTGATGCCGTCCAATCTTCTCATCCTCTGCCATACCATTCTCCTCCTGCCTACAATCTTTCCCATCATCAGGGTATTTTCCGATGATTCAGCTCTTGGCATCAGGTGGCCAAAGTATTGGAGTTTTAGCTTCAACATATGTCCTTCCAATGAACATTCAGGACTGATTTCCTTTAGGATGGACTGGTTGGATCTCCTTGCAGTCCAAGGGACTCTCAAGAGTCTTCTTCAACACCACAGTTCAAAAGCATCAATTCTTCAGCCCTCAGGTTTCTTTATAGTCCAACTATCACATTCATACATGACCACTGGAAAAATCAAAGCTTTAACTAAACGGACCTTTGTTGGCAAAGTAATGTCTCTGCTTTTTAATATGCTCTCTAGTTTGGTCATAGCTTTCCTTCCAAGGAACAAGCCTTTTAATTTCATGGCTGCAATTACCATCTGCAGTGATTTTGGAGCCCCCCCAAATAAGATCTCTCATTGTTTCCCATCTATCTGACATGAAGTGATAGGAAATGAAAATTAAAGTCACATAATGTCACACTGTTACATGCTCAACAGAACGGCTAAAATAATACCAAATTTTAGCCTGGCTACAGATGGGGCTTAATTAGAACACTTACGTAAATTGGTAAACTCATTCTAGAAAACTCTTTGTCAATATCATCTGAAAGTAAATGTATCACTTTCACATACATGCTCACTTTGAGAAAATTCATCAAGCTATGTGGCATAATGGTGAAGAATCCACCTGCCCATGCAGGAGACACAAGGGGTGTGAGTTTGATCCCTGTGTCAAGAAGATCCCCTGGAGTAGGAAATGGCAATGCACACAAGTATTCTTGCCTGGAAAATCCCATGAACGGAGCAGCCTGGTGGGCTACAATCCATAGGGTCACAAATGATTGGACAAGACTGAGCCCACACACGCACATATTTTTATCAACTGTACATACTGCTATATGCAGGTTATACTTAATAAATAAGTTCTATGGCAAAAGGGTGGTGGTTCTAGGAAAACTGAATATCCACATCTCCTTAATCTAATGCCAATAGGCATTCATGTTTTTTCATTTGCTAATTTAAATCTATTTAACTCTGCTAAAGAAAGGACAGGGAATTAAATTACACTTAAAAGGAGACCATAAGATGAATTCCTACTAAATAGTTTAAACATCACATTGAGTCACATTGGTACATACAAAAGCAGAGATGTAGGTTTTATTATAATTATTTTAACACATAAGAATATAGTATTGAATTAATACATAAAGTTCTAGGTTCTAATTTAGACTGATAATTAGTGATAATTTTGAAATTCTGAATTTGTCAATATTAAAGATATCTTTTCATGATATTGTTATTTAAAAAAGCAAATAAAATAAAAAGTTATAAGTGGGAAAATTGTAGAACATCAACAACTTTATAGCATTAAAAGAGTTTTTGTGGCATAAAGACAACAATCTTAAAAGTACATTGCTAAAATAATATAGGGCAAAGATAAAATCATAGCATTATTTTTAATTTTCTAATATATTAAGATGAAATACATCCTAAATACCCAAGAATAGAGATCTGATTAAGTAAATTACTATTCCATTTGAAGAAGAAAAATTAACTTATTAAAGGTTTAGAAATTTTCAAATAAAATTTAAATATTCAGGAATGCTATGTAAAAATAGAAAATCAATTTTAAAATTCAAAAACACTATCCTTATAAAGCAAACAGTATAAACTACCTCTATAGAAATCTTCTAAGGAAATAGTTGATTTTTTTTTTTCTAAAGATTATTTCTGGCTAAAGATACTATTTATTTTTCCTTCCACTCTGGGACTTTTCCAATCTTCTATAATAATTATGTATTATCTTTTCAATTAAAAAATGAACAGATAAATATGTATTCCCTCATGTCTTTCATTGTATTCTTTCAACTATATTTAGAATTAAAATATTTTTTTCACAGTTCCATTATGTAACAGTAACAAACCAGTAACAGTTTAATAAACACCTATGTGTTAGTGCAATAGGAGATAAAAAGGTGCCTAGTGCAAATGTAAATAATTTAAAAATTAAATAAAAGATTTGAAGAAAATGTCAGAAAACTTATTTTAATAACTAAGTATGATTTCAAAGATGTATAGATTTTATTTTCCTTTCATAAAAACCTCAAATTCTAATTCAATTAATCATGGAGTTACCTTAAGAAAAATCTTTCAAATGATCTTTTTTTTTCTGAGTGATTATGTAAGCTTCTACATATATTAGCAGTGATAGTTAACTTTGGGTGTCACTGTTTTCCTTTTACAAAGAAAAAAAATGCATTTGTGTTCTAAGTCACCATATAATAGAGTCATAGAAGTATTTACAAAGATATAATTTAATGGGCACATTTCAGATATTTTAGAAGCAATATTGTCCACTCATGGTTTTACATAACTAGGTGTTCTAGTCACAGTAATGTGTCATTAAAGGAGATATAGGAATTTCATATAACAGGTTAAAAATCAAACAACCAATAGCTAGATTTTAAATTCTGAATCTATGTGCTCATTGGGGTTTATTGTCACAAGGTTTTCTTTTTTTCTTTTCTTTTCTTTTCTTTTTTTTTTTTGCCACAAGGTTTTCTGCAGTTCACAAAACTTTGCTTTGCAACCTCAAGTGCTTCTAGGGGTGAGGGAACATTTTACTTTTCAAAAGAGATAAGAAATTCAAGTTAGTTTAACATCGTTTAGGTTCTCATCTATGTTAGTCATCATTGTGTTTGCTTCAGCGTCTAAACTCATAAATTATTATCCACTTGCTCCCTATTAATTTGTGAAGATTTTTATTATGACTCGTCAAACTTTATTCATAGATTGTATATGTCATAAATGAAATGTAAATAATTAGCATTTTGATATTCACAAATACTTTTCTATGATCTTAGATTTATGTAATCAACAAATGATCATGGAAACACACAAACACGCAATCATATCATTAAACAACTACACATTTAAAGCAAAGTTTTTTTTTTCCTGTTCTTTTAATGTTTACAATTTTTTTTTATTAGTACCATGGTAATCATGGTTTAAGTGACCTTCTTGCTTCTTTCTTTCAAATCATCCTTTACCCTGATGCCATGATGTTTCTTCTAAAATGCAAATGTTCAGAGAGTCCTCACTAGTTATGCTATTAAGTTACTTATGATTTGACCCAATCTATTGCCAGTCAGATTTCCAAGGGTATTCCCATCATTTTCTAAGTAATGTCATAGTATCTACAGCTTCTGAACAAATTTCTCTTCTTTCCTCTTTATTATTGAGTTGTAATGGTTCTTTATATAGTAGATATAAACTTTTACAAGATAACTGATTTGCAAAGATATTCACCCATCATGTGTATTTTTTATACTTTTATGATTTTATTAGAAGAATATAGGTTTATAAATGTTGTTAATGTTCGTCGTGCTGCAATTCATGGGGTCGCAAAGAGTCAGACACGACTGAGCGACTGAACTGAACTGAACTGAATGTTTGTCTTCCCTCTCTTTTACTTTTTTTTCCTGTACTTTTGGTGTAATATATAAGAACTGTGACCAAATCCATTATCATGGAGATTTACACTCTCTCCCATCTTTTCTTCTAAATCTATTACAGTTAATCTCTTATATTTAAGTCTTTGATACATTTTGAATTAATTTTGGGGGTGTGGTATGCAATAGGAGTGTAACTTCCATACTTTCATGTGACTCTCCACCTATCCCAGAAACACTGTTAAGAAGCTACCCATTTTCCATTTAACTTCATGGAAACCTTGTTAAAAACCAATTGACCAAAAATATGAGGGTTCATTGATGAACACTCAATTTTATCCCATTGTTCTATATGTTTAATCGTATGCCAACTCTACACTGTCTTGATTGCTGTAGCTTTGTAGTAAGTTTTGAAGTTATAAAGTGTTTGCTTTCTCCTTTATCAAGATTGTCTTGGTTATTCTGAATCCCTTGAGTTTCCTTATGAATTTGAATGTTATCTTTTCAATTTCTATAAAGAACTCAGCTGGAATTTTTATGTGAATTGCATTGAAACTTTGTATTAATTTTTGTGGAGTATTTTCATTTTAATAATATTGTCTTCTAATCAGTGATTACAGGATACCTTTCCTTTGTATATGAAACATGTATTCTGCAACCTTAATGAATTTATTTATTAGCTCTAATTTTTTTTGTGTGAATTCCTTAGGATGGTCCATGTATACAGTCATGTTATCTGCAAACACAATTTTTCTTCTTTTTTTTTTCAGATTAGGATGCGATTTATTTCATTCTTTTGCCTGATCACCCTAAGTAGAACCTCCAGAACAATGTTGAATAGAGTGGTAAAAGGGGACATTCTTGTCTTAGTCCTGATTTTAGGGGGAAAATATTCAATCTTTCACCATTGAATATATTCTTAACAGTGAGTTTTTCATAGTGCTTATCAGATTGGGGAAATTCCTTCTACTCCTAGTTTATTGAGTGTTTTTTCATGAAAAAGCATTACAATTTTGTAAAATTCTTTTTCTGTGTCTATTGTGATGTTTGTATGACTTTTGTCCTTTAATCTGTTGATGTGATATATTACATCAATTGATTTGAATGTCATTTTTTAATAGAAAGTTTAGGGGGAAGTAAAATTTATTATATACATATCTCGATCAGAGTAGAAAAATGTTTCCCACATGGATATAAAATTATAATGAAATGAGAATACATTGTGAAAATGACACACATTTGTCTAATTCTAAAGTCAATGACCTTAATTCTTTGATGAAGTGCTAGTGACAGTTAACAATGAACACTTTATTTTTGAGTATATTGAATTTTTTTTTTTTAGTGACATGGTTGGAATTCATAGATAGGATTAAGTGTATGAATGGTATGTCTGGATTTTAGCAACACATAGTGTCATAGTAATATAGAATATAGAAATATACATCAGAAGTCTGGGCTTTCATGAGTTTTGTTAGCAATACAACTGGCCACATTGAAAGAGTTTCTATAAAATGAACATGTCTTGAAGCATTCACTAAGATTTTATCTCCAATCCAAATATTTCCAATTTTTTAACAATGACTTAGGTTACTCTAATACTATATATCTTTCTTTCATTTTGATAGTTTGTGACAATGCCTTAGAGTACAATGGAATATTATTCCACAATAAGAAACCTCTAAATCCTGCTATTAGCAACAACATGAGTCTAACTGGAGGATATATGCTAAGTGAAATTTTCCAGATAAAAAAATACAAGAACTATATCACTTATATCTGGAATCTAAAAAAACCCAAAGAAACAGAAAGTAGAAAGGTGATCACCAGGGGCTGGGAAGTGGGGGATCCTAAGGGGATGCTGGACAAAATTCTTCACTAATGCAATGAAGAAGTTCTGGTGATCTAATGTACAATGTGGTGACTCTACTTAATAATACCGCCTTATATATTTGAAACTTGCTAAGAGAATAGATTTTGAGTTTCTCATCACCAAAAAAAAGGGGAGGAGGAGTTAGCCAGATGTGAATTAACTTGATATGGTAACTCTTTCACAAAGTGTATGTATATGAAATNAGGAGATATAGGAATTTCATATAACAGGTTAAAAATCAAACAACCAATAGCTAGATTTTAAATTCTGAATCTATGTGCTCATTGGGGTTTATTGTCACAAGGTTTTCTTTTTTTCTTTTCTTTTCTTTTCTTTTTTTTTTTTGCCACAAGGTTTTCTGCAGTTCACAAAACTTTGCTTTGCAACCTCAAGTGCTTCTAGGGGTGAGGGAACATTTTACTTTTCAAAAGAGATAAGAAATTCAAGTTAGTTTAACATCGTTTAGGTTCTCATCTATGTTAGTCATCATTGTGTTTGCTTCAGCGTCTAAACTCATAAATTATTATCCACTTGCTCCCTATTAATTTGTGAAGATTTTTATTATGACTCGTCAAACTTTATTCATAGATTGTATATGTCATAAATGAAATGTAAATAATTAGCATTTTGATATTCACAAATACTTTTCTATGATCTTAGATTTATGTAATCAACAAATGATCATGGAAACACACAAACACGCAATCATATCATTAAACAACTACACATTTAAAGCAAAGTTTTTTTTTTCCTGTTCTTTTAATGTTTACAATTTTTTTTTATTAGTACCATGGTAATCATGGTTTAAGTGACCTTCTTGCTTCTTTCTTTCAAATCATCCTTTACCCTGATGCCATGATGTTTCTTCTAAAATGCAAATGTTCAGAGAGTCCTCACTAGTTATGCTATTAAGTTACTTATGATTTGACCCAATCTATTGCCAGTCAGATTTCCAAGGGTATTCCCATCATTTTCTAAGTAATGTCATAGTATCTACAGCTTCTGAACAAATTTCTCTTCTTTCCTCTTTATTATTGAGTTGTAATGGTTCTTTATATAGTAGATATAAACTTTTACAAGATAACTGATTTGCAAAGATATTCACCCATCATGTGTATTTTTTATACTTTTATGATTTTATTAGAAGAATATAGGTTTATAAATGTTGTTAATGTTCGTCGTGCTGCAATTCATGGGGTCGCAAAGAGTCAGACACGACTGAGCGACTGAACTGAACTGAACTGAATGTTTGTCTTCCCTCTCTTTTACTTTTTTTTCCTGTACTTTTGGTGTAATATATAAGAACTGTGACCAAATCCATTATCATGGAGATTTACACTCTCTCCCATCTTTTCTTCTAAATCTATTACAGTTAATCTCTTATATTTAAGTCTTTGATACATTTTGAATTAATTTTGGGGGTGTGGTATGCAATAGGAGTGTAACTTCCATACTTTCATGTGACTCTCCACCTATCCCAGAAACACTGTTAAGAAGCTACCCATTTTCCATTTAACTTCATGGAAACCTTGTTAAAAACCAATTGACCAAAAATATGAGGGTTCATTGATGAACACTCAATTTTATCCCATTGTTCTATATGTTTAATCGTATGCCAACTCTACACTGTCTTGATTGCTGTAGCTTTGTAGTAAGTTTTGAAGTTATAAAGTGTTTGCTTTCTCCTTTATCAAGATTGTCTTGGTTATTCTGAATCCCTTGAGTTTCCTTATGAATTTGAATGTTATCTTTTCAATTTCTATAAAGAACTCAGCTGGAATTTTTATGTGAATTGCATTGAAACTTTGCATTAATTTTTGTGGAGTATTTTCATTTTAATAATATTGTCTTCTAATCAGTGATTACAGGATACCTTTCCTTTGTATATGAAACATGTATTCTGCAACCTTAATGAATTTATTTATTAGCTCTAATTTTTTTTGTGTGAATTCCTTAGGATGGTCCATGTATACAGTCATGTTATCTGCAAACACAATTTTTCTTCTTTTTTTTTTCAGATTAGGATGCGATTTATTTCATTCTTTTGCCTGATCACCCTAAGTAGAACCTCCAGAACAATGTTGAATAGAGTGGTAAAAGGGGACATTCTTGTCTTAGTCCTGATTTTAGGGGGAAAATATTCAATCTTTCACCATTGAATATATTCTTAACAGTGAGTTTTTCATAGTGCTTATCAGATTGGGGAAATTCCTTCTACTCCTAGTTTATTGAGTGTTTTATCATGAAAAAGCATTACAATTTTGTAAAATTCTTTTTCTGTGTCTATTGTGATGTTTGTATGACTTTTGTCCTTTAATCTGTTGATGTGATATATTACATCAATTGATTTGAATGTCATTTTTTAATAGAAAGTTTAGGGGGAAGTAAAATTTATTATATACATATCTCGATCAGAGTAGAAAAATGTTTCCCACATGGATATAAAATTATAATGAAATGAGAATACATTGTGAAAATGACACACATTTGTCTAATTCTAAAGTCAATGACCTTAATTCTTTGATGAAGTGCTAGTGACAGTTAACAATGAACACTTTATTTTTGAGTATATTGAATTTTTTTTTTTAGTGACATGGTTGGAATTCATAGATAGGATTAAGTGTATGAATGGTATGTCTGGATTTTAGCAACACATAGTGTCATAGTAATATAGAATATAGAAATATACATCAGAAGTCTGGGCTTTCATGAGTTTTGTTAGCAATACAACTGGCCACATTGAAAGAGTTTCTATAAAATGAACATGTCTTGAAGCATTCACTAAGATTTTATCTCCAATCCAAATATTTCCAATTTTTTAACAATGACTTAGGTTACTCTAATACTATATATCTTTCTTTCATTTTGATAGTTTGTGACAATGCCTTAGAGTACAATGGAATATTATTCCACAATAAGAAACCTCTAAATCCTGCTATTAGCAACAACATGAGTCTAACTGGAGGATATATGCTAAGTGAAATTTTCCAGATAAAAAAATACAAGAACTATATCACTTATATCTGGAATCTAAAAAAACCCAAAGAAACAGAAAGTAGAAAGGTGATCACCAGGGGCTGGGAAGTGGGGGATCCTAAGGGGATGCTGGACAAAATTCTTCACTAATGCAATGAAGAAGTTCTGGTGATCTAATGTACAATGTGGTGACTCTACTTAATAATACCGCCTTATATATTTGAAACTTGCTAAGAGAATAGATTTTGAGTTTCTCATCACCAAAAAAAAGGGGAGGAGGAGTTAGCCAGATGTGAATTAACTTGATATGGTAACTCTTTCACAAAGTGTATGTATATGAAATTATAATGTTGCAACTTTAAATACATACAATTTTACTGATAAATCATACTTCAATACAACTGGAGAAAAAAGAAGTATACACTCAAGAATTAATTAGTATAAATAGCTTTTATAAGTAACTTCATCACTGATTAAATGAGGTTTAGAATATGAGGCTACTGAGCCATTACTGCCCTTGGTGAACACAGTGTCAGAATAGAGTAGGACTGGGAGCCTCACATCTTAAAAGAAGCACTGCATGCATACTGAACTGCAAGATTCAGATCACCACTTCATGGGTCTCTCTGTTGCCTGACCCCATAGAGGGCTGGCTAGTCCTGAAGTCAAAATAGTGCCCAATATGCCTGGAATGAGCCATTCATACAAGAAACTATTGGTGTCTCAGAAGGACGGAGAGAACTGCCTCAGGTTCACAAAAATAGGGTATGTGATGCTTTTATTCATTTGCTAATAAGTGTAGTTTGTTAGAAAAAAATAATAAAATTTAAAGAAATTGTATGTTCTCATTTTTTAATCATTTCTTTGGACTTTCATTTTCACCTATGTATTATTGGTTCTTTGGGTCTAACATGGCTGCAATAATCATATCCTTTGCTCTGCAAATCCAATTGTGTATATTTTGGACAGATTCCTGTAGTGACTCTATTGATGATAGCCAAATAGCTCATCACTAAAAAATTCTTATTCATTTAAATCTTAGTTTATTACCTTATTCTGTAGAAAATTATTTAATGATAGTCACAAAACTAGTTGTGTGGGGATAGTAAAATCTCTCAAACTTATTTCTATGTTACTTTTACTGTGATATCGTATTGTTCAAACTTGAACTCTCAGATTTTTCTAGTTTATTCAAATGCCCCAAAGGTACTTTGAATAAAACTTCTCTATTATTGACTTCATTTTCTTTTCATAAGATGTAGTTAGAATAGTTTCACCTGTAATTACTAATGCCATCGATATCTATCTATTTGCTGAAGCCAGATCTGGTAATAAATTGTAATATTATCAGCCCTTCACTCAAGACCACTTAGATCAATAAGCCTCGTAATTTTTCCTTCTAAATATACATAAATTCACTCTTCTCTGCCATCTTTCCTGGTACAGACATTATTATTTCACATACACAAATTTATTATTTGTATATACAAATAAGTATATATATATATAAATGAAATATGATGACAATGTATATATATTTATAGCATTTATTCATCTAATTGCCTTCTAAATGAAAATATTGGTATCATAGTAATGACACGTGTGCATCCTGATTTTTTCTTTTGAAGCAATTTTAGGTTTACACAAAGTAATACAGAGATTTCACATATGCCCTTTACTCTCCTTCTCCCTTTGTTAACATCTTGCACTATCATAGTGCAGTTACAAAGCTAAGAAATTAACATATTAACAAAACTATAGACTTTACTTGGATTTTACAAGTCTTTCCATTAATGTCCCTTTTATTTTCTAGCATCTGATCCAGGATTCCACTGTGAATTTAGGAGTCAGGTCTGCTTTGTCTTCTCCAGTCTGTGACAGTTCCTCAGTATCTATCTTTCGTGACTTTGACACTTTTCAAGTGTACTTGTCAGTTCTTTTACAGAATGTCGCTCTACTTAGTTTTGCTTGACACTTTCTCATGTAGATAGTGGTTTTGCATTTTGGACAAACATACCACACAAGTGATGTGCCCTCTTAGTGTCTTATATTGAGGTTTTATGATATCAAGTTGTCTTATTACAGATACTGTTAACCTCAATTACTGATTTAGGTGGGCTCTGCCAAGTTTCTTCATTATAAACTTACTATTTTCTCCACTGTAGTTAATATATATGTGGGGGGAAATAGTTTTGGACCAGCAAATATTATTTTTCTCAACATTTTGACCAGTGAAATTTGCATTTATGAATAGATTTTACCTGAAATAGTCAGCACTCCAGTGTTCTTAGGGTGCATTTTAATCCCCTGATTTATTCTACTAACCTGGGGGGCTCATCTTCTGGTGTCATATCTTTTTGCCTTTTCATCCTGTTCATAGGGTTCTTAAGGCAAGAATACTGGAGTGGTTTTGCATTCCTTTCTCCAGAGAAATGTGTTTTGTCAGTACTCTCCACCATGATCCATCCATCTTGGGTGGCCCTGCATGGCATGTCTCATAGCTTCATTGAATTATACAAGGCTGTGACCTGTATGATCATTTTGGTTAGCTTTCTGTGTTTGTGGTTTTTATTCTGGAGGTTGTAGAATTGTAGTTCTTGCTTCTTCTGTCTGCTCTCTGATGGATGAGGATAAAAGTCTTGTGTAAGATTTCTGATGGGAAGGATTGGCTGTGGGGAAAATTGAGTCTTGCTCTGGATGCTCAGCAGGGCACACAGGACTGGAAGGAGCTTTTTCATTACAATATCAAAAATGGCAATGCCAAAGAATGTTCAAACTGCCATACAATTGCATTCATTTCACATACTGACAAGACAACGTTCAAAATCCTTCAAGCTAGGCTTCAAAAGTCCTTGAACTGAGAACTTCTGGATGTACAAATTGGATTTAGAAAAGTTAGAAGAACCAGAGATCTAACTGCCAACATCCACTGGATCATATAAAAAGCAAGGAAATTCTAGAAAAACATGCAATCAAGGTCAAGAAGCAATAGTTAGAACTAGACATGGAAAAACAAAATGGTTCAAAATTGGGAAAGGAGTATGCCAAGCCTGTACATTGTCACTATGCTTATTTAACTTATTTGCAAAGTATATCATGTGAAATGCCAGCTGAATGAACCCCAAACTGAAATCAGGATTTCCAGAGAAATATCAGCAATCTCAGATATGCAGATGATACCACTCTAATAGTAGAAAGTGAAGAGGAATTAAAGAGCCCCTTGATGAGGGTGAAAGAGGAGTGAAAAAGCTGGCTTAAGAGTCAATATTCAAAAAACTAAAATCATGGCATCTGGTCCCATCACTTCATGGTAAGTAGATGGGGGAAACATGAAGTGGAAACAGTGACAGACTTTATTTTCTTGGGTTCCAAAATCACTGCCAATGGTGACTGCAGCCGTGAAATTAAAAGACACTTGTTCCTTGGAAGGAAAGCTACGACAAACCTGTGCATGCATGATCAGTTGCTTCATGTGCAGCTCTTTGTGACCCTATGAACATTAGCCTGACAGGCTCCTCTCTCCCTCCATGGGAATCTCCAGGCAAGAATACTGGAGTGGACTGCCCTGCCCTCCTTCAGGGGATCTTCCTGACCCAGGAATTGAACCCACATCTCCCACGTCCCTTGCATTGCAGGTGGATTCTTTATCCACTGAGCCACCTGGGAAGCCTATTACAGACCTAGACAGTGTTTCAAAAAGCAGAGATATCACTTTGCTTACAAAGATTCATATAGTCAAATCTATGTTGTTTCAAGTAGTCGTATATGGATGTGAGTTTGAACCAAAAAGAAGGCTGAGTGCAGAAGAATTGATGTTTTTTAATCGTGGTACTGGAGAAGACTCTTGAGAGTCAATTGGACAGCAAGGAGATCCAACCAGTCAATCATAAAGGAAATCAGTCCTGAATATTCATTGGAAAGACTGATGCTGAAGCTGAAGCTCCAATACTTTGACCACCTGATGCGAAGAGCCGACTCTTTGGAAAAGACCCTGATGCTGGGAAAGATTGAAGGCAGTAGGAGAAGGGGACAACAGAGGACAAGACAGTTCAATGGCATCACCTACTCAATGGACATGAGTTTGTGCAAATCCTGAGTAATAGTGAAGGAAATGGAAGCCTGTTGTGCTGCAATCCATGTAGTTACAAAGATTCAGATGTGACTTAGCAACTGAAAAACAACAGCAACATTCATTTTGTGTGTAATAATTTAAGTTCTTTGGTAGAGAAGAGCTGTCCCTCCCTCATTTGATCCATTATTATATCAGAATAGTCTCATTTCTATATTATTGTATGAGTCATAAGTCAGTGCTCTCAGTATTTTTTGTTTTTGATAAATTGCTCCAACTTTGCTCATTGAAGTTTCTTTTGAACTTTGGCATGCCTCCATCCTTGATTGTGCACTTACTTATTTTTGTGTCATAATCTTCTCTAATGTTGTTGTGAACTATTTTCTGTCTGAAATCTAGAATTAACTACTTATAAAGAAATCTGATTTATTTTACTTGAGAAAATGAGGTACAACCCAGTGTCTAGAATGAGTTTATATTAGACCATCTCAAAAGATAAAGCTTTGTTTAGACACCTTTGTTATTCATGTTATATTATGTATTCAAAATATTTTCACATTCAAATTGGATTATATTTTTATGCCCTCATTCCAGTAGTGTTATAATTGCAATAATTAAAAGATAGTAGTGTTACAATTTGTATTTCATTTTTCTTCCAATATCATAATTTAAAATTTTTATACTTTATATTCTATATTGAATGACAAATATATAAGTTTTGACATCTGCATAGAGTCATAAATCCACCAAACTGTCAGGATATATAATGTTCAAATAAAGAACCAGTTGTGGCCAACTCAGACGACCATCATATCTACTACTGTGGACAAGAATCCCTTAGAAGAAATGGAGTAGCAATCATAGTCAACAGAAGAACCCAAAATGCAGTACTTAGATGCAATCTCAAAAGAAGGATCTATGACTATGACTATGCCAAAGCCTTTGACTGTGTGTATCACAACTATGAAAAATTCTTAAAGAGATGGGAATACCAGCCCATCTGACCTACCTCCTGAGATATCTGTATGCAGGTCAAGAAGCAACAGTTAAAATCTGACATGGAGCAACAGACTGATTCTGAATAGAGAAAGGAGTGGGTCAAGGCTGTATATTGTCACCCTGCTTATTTAACTTATATGCAGAATACATCATGAGAAATGTTGGACTGGATAAAGCACAAGCAGGATTCAAGATTGCCGGGAGAAATATCAATAACCTCAGATTTGCAGATGACTCCACCCTTATGACAAAAAGTGAAGAAGAACTAAAGAGCCTCTTGATGAAAGTGAAAGAGGAGAATGAAAAGTTGGCTTTAAACTCAGCATTGAGAAAACTAAGATCATGGCATCCAGTCCCATCACTTCATGGAAAATAGATGGGGAAACAGTGGCTGACTATTTTTCTGGGCTCAAAAATCACTGCAGATGGTGATTGCAGCCATGAAATTAAAAGATGCTTACTCCTTGGGGAAAAAGTCATGACCAACCTAGACAGCATATTAAAAAGCAGAGATATTACTTTGCCAGCAAATGTCCATCTAGTCAAAGCTATGGCTTTTCCAGTAGTCATGTATGGATATGAGAATTGGAACATAAAGAGAGCTGGGTGCCAACTGTGGTGTTGGAGAAGACTCTTGAGAGTCCTTGGACTGCAAGGAGATCCAACCAGTCCATCCTAAAGGAAATCAGTCCTGAATATTCATTGGAAGGACTGATGTTGAAGCTAAAACTCCAGTACTTTGGCCATCCGATGTGAAGAACTGACTCATTGGAAAAGACCCTTATGCTGGGAAAGATTGAAGGCATGAGGAGAAGGCGATGACAGAGCATGAGATGGTTGGATGGCATCGCTGACTCAATGACATGAGTTTGAGTAAACTCCAGAGGTGGTGATGGACAGGGAAGCTTGGCTTGCTGCAGTCCATAGGGTCACAAAGAGTCTGACTTGACTGAGCAACTGAACTGAACTGTGGCTCTTTCATTGTATGTGGTCAACTTTGTTCCTATGCAAACAATTTATTTCTTTTTTATCCCTATAGTTTTACCTTTTCCAAAATGTCTTATAAATGAAATCATACAATAAATTGTCTTTTTTTAAGCCTGGATCATTTGCAAAATGCATTTACAACTTTTGTGGTTAAGCATTTTAATAGATGTGCTGTGGTATTTGTTTGATTTTAATTTTTCTAATGACTAGCTGGGCTTCCCAGGTAGCGGTAGTGGTAAGGAATCTGCCTGCAAATGCAGGAGACACAAGAGATGCAAGTTCAATCCCTGGCTAAGAAAGATCCCCTAGAGTAGGAAATGGCAACCTGCTCCAGTATTCTTGCCTGGAAAATTCCATGGACAAAGGAGGCTGGCAGAGGGCTACAGTCTATGGGTTAGCAAAGATTCGGGACATGACTGAGCAGAAAATGATTAATTATGTTGAACATCTTTTATGTTTTGCCATTCATGTAACTTATTTGGTAGTGTGCTTGTTTAGATCTCTTGCATAGTTTATTATTTTTTTCTTACTGTTATGTTGATAGTCTTTTCTTATGTTTCATCATCCATATAACTTATTTGATAGTGTGCCCATTTAGATCTTTTACCCAATCTATTATTTTTTTTTTATCACTGTTGAATTCTGAGTGTTTTTTCTAAATATAATTTCTTTATATTTTCTAGATGTAAGTTCATTTTAATAAATGCTATGTTATAATTTTGCATCCCTGTCTATGGCTTTTGATTGCATTCTCCTAGGAATATCTTTTATAGAGCAAAGGATTTAAATATTTATATAACACAATGTGAGTCTTTTTCCCTTTAAGGCTGAGATGCTATTGTCATATCTCAGAAGTCCTTGCCTAAGTCAATGTCACAAATATTTTTTTTCTATTTTTTTAGATTTATAGTTTTTAAATTTATATTTAGACCATGTCTGGAAATAACTCTATCATATTTCTACCATCTTATTCTTTGAGCAAGTACATTAACTGCCAATAAAGATGAAATGACATAAAGTTATGAATGACATGGTGAACAAGTTGAAAAAATGTGTTAATAGTGATATAATTTGTCCCCAAAACAGTGCCTCAGAGAAGAAAAGAAATATAGGCCAAGAAAAAATTAATATTAGTCAGAAGCAAGGAAAAGAAAATATGCTTGTCTGGAAATAATAAATAAATGTTTTCATTAACTCACAAAATAAGATGTCTTTTACCTGGTGTAGCTATGAAACTTCCCAGTGAAACAGTCGGGAAGTTGGAAAAATCTAGAGAGAAAAGGGCTATGTGTTATGGAAGGAGCCCCTCAGGACAGTCTGTGCCCAGTTAAGAATGACTGCCCCAGGCATGGACGATACCGAGAACTTACAGTTCTGCCTAAGCTGTGTGGGAAGATAGATGGCTCATCATGTCTTACATTGATGCCATGGAAAATTTAAGATTCTGGAACTATAGCTTAATTTCATTTTCTGGGTTTATGGGGTCCTAAGTTTTCATTTCAATTCCAAAGAAAGACAATGCCAAAAAATGCTCAAACTACCACACAATTGCACTCATCTTGCATGCTAGTAAAGTAATGCTTAAAATTCTCAAGCCAGGCTTCAGCAATACATGAACCGTGAACTTCCTGATGTTCAAGCTGGTTTTAGAAAAGGNGATGGCATCACTGACTCGATGGACGTGAGTCTGAGTGAACTCTGGGAGTTGGTAATGGACAGGGAGGGCTGGTGTGCTGCGATTCATGGGGTCGCAAATAGTCGGACACGACCGAACTGAACTGATCTGAACATAACCTATTCCATAAAGCACAAAGGTAGAAAATACTGTCTAATTCAACTTATAAAGACACACTTACCCTAAAATTAAAGTTCAGAAAAGCATGACAATTATAGACCAATGTTTCATGAATATAGACTCAAAAATATTCTCAACAACATACTGATATATTGGATCTAGCAATATATATAAAGGCAATACATCACTATCAAGTGGGCTTTACTCCAGGAATACAAGGCTGGTTTAACATTTAAAACCAATTAATAGAGTTTATTACACTGACAGAATANATGAATATAGACTCAAAAATATTCTCAACAACATACTGATATATTGGATCTAGCAATATATATAAAGGCAATACATCACTATCAAGTGGGCTTTACTCCAGGAATACAAGGCTGGTTTAACATTTAAAACCAATTAATAGAGTTTATTACACTGACAGAATAAAGGAGAAAATGTACAAGACCACTTTGAAAAAAAATGGATGAAATTTAGCATTCATTAATTATAAAAGGTCTCAAAACTAAAATCAGACTGGGAATTTTTAATCTTTAAGTGGTATCTGCAAAAATCCAGAGCTGGAACTATATGCAATGGTGAAAAACTAAATACTTTCCTATCAATTTTAGAAACAAGGCAAAGATGCATCTTCATGATTTCTAAGCATTATCCTATAATTTCATAAATAGTACAATAAAGCAAGAAAAGGTAGAAAGCATACAGATCAAAATGAAGATATTAAACTGCTTGCAGACAATATGATTGTCTACATAGATAATCCAAACAATATAGCTCCTAGCACTGATAATTCAGGTCAAATATATAAACAAATAACTGAATAAATTAAATATGAGAAGTAAATTAATATGAAAAGAAGGATCATTCAAAACCAATACAATATTGTAAAGTAATTGGCCTCCAATTAAAATAAATAAATTTAATTTTAAAAAAAGAAAAAATCTAAATAAGTATTGTCCTGAAGTTTTCTTCCTCCTCAGTAGAAAGTAGCTAACCTATCCTCTTCCATTCCTATACCTAGGATGGAAGATTCTGTTGGTTGTGATAACATATTTTCATAATCTTATAAACTGAAGCTTTATAACACATTCTAAATATTTTCAGAAGGGATGCTAAAATTGCCTCCCTCACTTAATAAAATTTTTATTTCTAACATCGTTTACACAGTTGCTACTTTGCAAAATCCATTGAGAAAAAAAAAACTCTTAATTTTGGCTCTAGAAATATTATAATGGAGCAAAGCAATTGGCCTTCAAGATAATATCGTCATTTCTCATATTCTATTTCCTCTTCTGCTCTCGTGACTCTCCATACAACTACAGAAAGTACCCTAGAATAGAATGATGGAAGGATTTTTCAACAGATATCTAGCTCCAAGTCTGTACACTGTCTCAAAGCACTTGAATTTGGTCACTGGTTTCTGAAAACACAATCTTTTATCTGTAAGGAACTATTTCTTATAAATCCTGCCCATCAATATTGCTGTTTCCAAAGTACATTATTAAAGCTTTAGAGGAACCAGAGATCAAATTGCCAACATCCACTGGATCATGGAAAAAGCAAGAGAGTTCCAGAAAAACATCTATTTCTGCTTTATTGACTATGCCAAAGCCTTTGACTGTGTGGATCACAATAAGCTGTGGAAAAGTCTGAAAGAGATGGGAATACCAGACCACCTGACCTGCCTCTTGAGAAATCTGTATGCAGGTCAGGAAGCAACAGTTAGAACTGGACATGGAACAACAGACTGGTTCAAAATAGGAAAAGGAGTATGTCAAGGCTGTATATTGTCACCCTGCTTATTTAACTTCTATGCAGAGTACATCATGAGAAATGCTGGACTGGAAGAAACACAAGCTGGAATCAAGATTGCNCATTCCAACTCTCACATCCATACATGAGCACAGGAAAAACCATAGCCTTGACTAGACGGACCTTTGTTGGCAAAGTAATGTCTCTGCTTTTGAATATACCATCTAGGTTGGTCATAACTTTTCTTCCAAGGAGTAAGTGTCTTTTAATTTCATGGCTGCCAAAGATGTATAAAATTTATACACAAATTTATGTATAAAATATGTATTTATCTGTTTTGCTTTTTAAAACAATTGTATATCACATGCTCAGCATTTAAGTGGCAAATATTAATTAATAATTTTATATCATATATTATCTTATATTGAATTATACAGATAATATAAATTGGATTGCAAGTGATAGGAAGTATGATATATTACATAGATTAGTGAAGTTAAGGGAAAGTCACTCAGTCACGTCTGACTCTTTGTGACCCCATGGATTATGCAGTCAAATAAATTCTCCAAGCCAGAATACTGGAGTATTACAATCTGCTAAAGAAGTGATGAAGGATACCGGGCTAAAGTGATTAATAAGCTGATATTTAACTAAGCAAAACATTATTATAATACATATTTTCTCATTTCCTCAATTGTGTATATAAATTTTGTTGACTTCTTTATTTCTCTGCTTTTACATCATTCTGTGAAAGTAGGCAAATCAAATGGTGACTTCATTGGGCAACTTAAAGTGTTTTCAACTATGGCCTGATCAAATACTTTGAGAAAGCAAATGGCTCACATTAATGTAACAAACAATAAATATTTTCATGTCCCTGAAATATCCTGAACCCATTATATATTCAAACATTCTAACAGAATAAACAGTCAGTCAAAATATGCTATATGCATCAATCTGGGATTGATTTTTACAATTGTTTTCACTATACTGGAATTATCCTTTCGGTTTTCCACATATGCACTAACATTAAATTATCTCTTCATATTCTCATATTCAGGGTTGATATTTAGATTATACCTATAGGTACCTTATATTCCCAAGATAAAAGATTGGCAAATATTTGATAGACATTGGGTTTCATTTAGAAACATTGCTGTTTACATATGAATATGTTCTTTCCTAGGAGATTTCTCAGTGATATCTACAATATATTGCTTCATCTCTCTCTCTAATGTATCCTCTTAATTTCTTTATAATTTCTTTAATATTTCCCTAGAAACTTTTAGTGCCAGCTTCAGGTTTAAATTTAATTATGAAAAAAGTGAAAAAATTGAGATTTAGAGAATTGAAATACTATTTTCCTAAAATGTGTTTTATAAAAACTATGAAAATTATCATATATATACATATATAATAATGAACATAATATACAATCACATATACATATATACAGTTAACTGTATGTATATAATAGTACATTATATGCATACTATATATATATATACTATAATAGTAGATATGTAGTATGGTATATGTATAATGTTTATAAATACCATATTTAACAAATTAAATAACTTGTTTTTTTAATAAGTGAGAAGAGTTTTAAAACATTATAAACATATATTTTCAGAAATATATCTCCCTTATTAACAATGATTTGGATATTTCCTTTGAGATTTGGTTTGATGATTTCACACAGAATTAGAAATTTAAATAGTATGGTGACCAAATTTAAATGTGGCAGAATATATTAATAATGTCATCAACTATTCATGATAGCTCTTTTATTNGAAATATATCTCCCTTATTAACAATGATTTGGATATTTCCTTTGAGATTTGGTTTGATGATTTCACACAGAATTAGAAATTTAAATAGTATGGTGACCAAATTTAAATGTGGCAGAATATATTAATAATGTCATCAACTATTCATGATAGCTCTTTTATTAATGAAGAAGTAGTGGTATTTCTCAACTGTCACTCCCTTCTGTTATAAGCTTTTAACTACATTTGTGAAAAAAAATAACTATATACACCCAGAACAAAAATCAGATCCTTAATAGAGTTTTAATAAGTTAGGAACTGATAAAATCCTGCTGAAGTCTCTGGCACCGTGGAGGAGGCTACTCAGCTGGAAGGCTTTAAATTAGTGATGGCCAATCTACTGCTATAAAATATTTCTTGGAAGATATTGCCTCCAGTTCTGAGCACAGCCAAGCTAAATGAAAGCACATTCTGTGGACAACCCTCTAGGTCTAAAGTATGCCAAGCTCAGCTTAATAAATAAATCTGATTTACAAGCATTAAATACAAAGTTTATTTATGGCTCTGTAATGAATGTTTTGCAGAGACCATTTTTACATGCATAATATTTCATTTTCTAGAGGGAAAAGAGTGGGTTCTTCATGGAAAGTGAAAAGAGAGTGCTTTGTTTTATATGTGGTTTTCTGTGCTTTCATTTTTGAGTCTGAAATACTATTAATCTTCATTACATGTTGTAAAGAGAAAGATGCTGAAATAAAGTAGAGAGGTCGTATTTGCCAGAGCCATAGGAATCTCAAAATGAGCTTAAGAAGTGTATTAACACAAAAATGTTTGTAGATCATAATTGCATAATTATGCTATATTTATATATAAAATCATGTACATAAGCCTATAGAGATGAGTATATTACATAGACATACACACCACTTAAAGAGCTTTTACTCCAACTAGCATCTGGAAGTTTAGCTTTTTTCTATGTTTTATTATTAAATATTTTATATGATATATAAAAAAATCTATAGTAATCTCCAGTATGCCCACTACCCAAGTTAAGAAATAAACATTAAATCCAATATGTATCTCTCTGTAAAAATCTTTCTTTCTTCCACCTCAATATTTAACTATCATTATGAAATTTTGTTCATTATTTATTTGTGTGTGTTTGTATGTGTATATGTATGCTTTTAGTATGCACACATCTAAACACAATATGTTGATAGGATTTTTTAAATTATTTTCTTGCTTTAAAATTATATACAAGTACATAAAAATGTTAACATATGTAGTTATAAAGTTTTATTAATAATTCTTTTTTATAATCATTATGTTTTTAAGATTCATTAATGTTGGAAGCAGATATTTTCCATTTATTTTGTGAATACATCACAAACATTTTATTCTTACTTATAATAGTTTTAGGCTTAAATTTCCTCTCTTATTATGTTAAACCAATATTATTTCTGGGTAAAATTTATAGAAAAGAGAGAGGAGTGATATTGCAATGATCAAATTATCTATGGCTATTGTGAATTGTAAAAGAAAACAGAAAATGTTAAACCAGGAACTAATCGATACAAATATAAAATACCTCATTTATAGTTTGATTATGATTTTGTGTTATATTTCTAAACTTCTATAAGTCTTTTTATAAAGAATNTGATCAAATTATCTATGGCTATTGTGAATTGTAAAAGAAAACAGAAAATGTTAAACCAGGAACTAATCGATACAAATATAAAATACCTCATTTATAGTTTGATTATGATTTTGTGTTATATTTCTAAACTTCTATAAGTCTTTTTATAAAGAATACAATAATACAAAATGATAAATGGGCAGACATACATAATGAAATAATAAAGTATATATATATATATATATGGTTATATATATATACACTTAGCATTTGTGCTAAGTCACTTCAGTTGTGTCAGACTCTTCAGACACTTTGTGACCCTATGCACTGTAGCCCTTCAGGCTTCTCTGTCGGATTCTCCAGGCAAGAATACTGGAGTGGGTTGCCATGCCCTCCTCCAGGGGATCTTTCCGACCCAGGGACTGAACCTGCATCTCTTTTGTCTCAGGCATTGGCAAGCAGGTTCTTTACCAGTAGCACCACCTGGGAAGCCTATGTGTGTATACATATATATATATATATATATATATATATATACACACACATATACATATACGTATATATATATATGTATACACACATATACACTCACACATACACATACATACGTACATATGTACATTTCAAAGGCAAATTCTAGGTAACAATCTTGAGATTTTTGTACTTCCACCACTGAAATTAATCATCACAGCCTATGAATCTGACCTCTTAGTGTTCGTTTTTAACATCTTCATTTTACTCTACCCCATTTCAAATTTCTACCAACCTTTCTTGATTGTTTAGAAAAACCTCATGATATGTCTCTAGTAACACTTCTTTCAATTCTTTATTCAGCAGTGTCAAAATAATCTCTCTTAAAACCAAATATTGTCTATGTTTAAAATCTCTTCTTAACTGTAAATGTGGTTTTTGAAAGCACAAGCACTTTAAAATACCTTAAATCTTTCACCATAATATTTTGCTGATATTCAACACTTTATGTTTTTTGCTCCATTTTCTAAAAACAAAAATGGAGAATTCATTGATATAGGAATGCTCACTTTTAATAAAAGACCACAAAGTGGTCCTATTATATCAGCACCATTTGGAGCTGGCCTTACTAGTTTGTTGAATGTCTCTTGAAACTTGGATATGCGTGTCACATACAAAAAATTAGACGATGTGTTGGAATTTCATTGAATTAATATATAGGAATGATGTAAGGAAACTCACAGAAATGTCTATATTAGAATGAATTTACTATGTAATTGACTAAATCCAGGATCTGATTGTTTCAATGATAAGAGAAGGGAACTTCTTCAACTGGGATGATAAACATGCACAGGAATGAAGGAAAATCAGTGGTGAATGACTTGTATAGGTCAGGACCATTCAATGATTTGGATGTTACTAGTAGGGGCCACAGGACTGGAAAAGTTCACTTTTCCTTCAGATTCCAAAGAAGGGTAATGCCAAAGAATGCTCAAACTACTGCACAGTTGTGCTCTTTTTACATGCTAGCAAGGTGATGCTCAAAATCCTTCAAGCTAGGCTATAACAGTATGTGAACTTAGAACTTCCAGATATACAAGCTTGATTTAGAAAAGGCAAAGGAACCATAGATCAAAGTGCCAACATCTTTTGGATCCTAGAAAAAAGCAAGAGAATTACAGAAAAACATCTATTTCTGTTTCATTGACTATGCCAAAGCCATTGCCTGCATGGGTCACAGCAAACTGTGGAATATTCTTAAAGAGATGGGAATACCAGACCAACTTACCTGTCTCCTGAGAAATCTGTATGTAGGTCAAGAAGTAACATTTAGAACCAGACATGGAACAATGAACTGATTCAAAATTGGGTGAAGGAGTGCATCAAAACTGTATATTGTCACCCTGCTTATTTAACTTATATGCAGAGTACATCATGCCAAATGCCAGGCAGGATGAATCACTATCAACAACTTCAGCTATACAGATGATTTACCACATTAATGGAAGAGAGTGAAGAGGAACTAAAGAGCTTTTTGATGAAGGTGAAAGAAGAGAGTGAAAGAGATGACTTAAAACTCAACATTCAAAAAACCATTATCTTGGCATTTACTTCATAGCAAATAGATGAGGAAAAAATAGAAATAGTGATAAGCAGGCTCCAAAATCACTGTAGATAATGACTGCAGCCATAAATTTAATGATATATTTACTTGTTGGAAGAAAACCTAGAGAGCATATTGAAAAACAGAGATCACTCACTGTCTCAACAAAGATCCAACAGTCAAAGCTATGATTTTTCCAGTAGTCATGTACAGGTGTTAAGAGTTGGAACATAAAGAAGGCTGAGTGCTGAAGAATTGATGCTTTTGAACTGTGGTGTTGGAGAAGACTCTTGAGACTATCTTGGACTGCAACGAGATCAAACCAGCCAATCCTAAAGGAAATCAATCCTGAACATTGATTGGAAAGACGAAGTGGTGAAACTGAAATTCCAATACTTTGGCCACCTGATGGGAAGATCTGACCCTTTGGAAAAGACCTGACTCTGGAAAGATTGAAGGTAGGAGGAGAAGAGGGTAACAGAGGATGAGATGGTTGAATGGCATCATTGATTCAAGGGACATGAATTGGAGCAAACTCTGGGAGATAGTGAAGGATAGAAAAGTTTGGCGTGTGGCAGTCCATGAGGTCACAAAGAGTTGAACATGACTGAGCTATTGAACAACAGCATCGGTATTGATTATGTGATTCTAGAATAACAGAAGCCAGGTGTTAGCATATTCATCAGAAGAAAGATGGACATTATTATCATAATAGGCAGAAAACATAGTCATTAGGAAATCATGACATGTAGAAGCTGTGACCTCCATCCTGTCACCACTCAATTCACTTTTCTGTTTTACAAAAAACAGATGGATAACGGTAAGATCACAATTGACTAACATCATTTTAACAGTCATAAATTGTTCTGTCAGGTTTTTATATTTGCTTGAGCAGAGCAACACAGTCTCTGGCACTTGGTAAGTGGCTATTGATTTTACAAAGCCTCTTCTTAATCCCTATCACTAGCGCAAGTATTATAGTATTAACTTTTACCTGCCAAATTTCAGGAGAGCACTTTCATTGTCTTGCTTCCAGGTTATATTAATTCTCCTGAACTCTGTCATAATATGGTCCAGTGCATATAAATTTTAATGCACATGTAAATCCTCTGGAGGTGTTATATGCAGATTCTGATTCAGTATTTTTGGAGAGGGACCTCCAAATAATAAATTTCTAAAAATGTTCCCTGATGATTGCAACATTACTTGGCAAAGATATATACATCTTGATCTTGATCATATTGACACCTGGGAGAATATCATGCTTGCCCTCTAGGTTAGTGATACTATGCAAAGTGAACTTGCTGAGCAAAATCTTTAGAGTGTTGTACATGCATTAATCAGATAATTATATGTGTAAGATTAAAAAAAAACTTATGGAAACTTAGAATCCTGCCAACCCCAAATATTTGTGTTTCAGTGGTTCCAATCATTGTATTATCATCTCTAAAGCAAAAGTACAAATTGTACTATTGCACATCACATCTTAAGATGATCTGCAAAATTTAGTGCTGCTCTTTAGTGCTATACACAGTGATTTTAGGGATATTATGCTGACTCATTTATCAGATATCTTGGAAAGCTTCTTATCCTCAAGTGGGGCCTAGAATAAGACAGGGATTTACTACAACTCCAGCTTCCAGGGCAAACTTTCCAGATTTAGGCCAGATGACCCACCATGGTTCTGGTGATATATTGGGCACATAAAAATGCTTTCTGGGCAACTCCGAGTTTATCTTATTAGAAGAGTCTTAGATTTTTGGAGCAAAGTCTATGAAGCAAGATCTACTTTCCCTTAAAAAAAAAAACAAAAACAAAAAAACAGCTCCATGTATTGTGTTGGAAAAATAGGAAGAAAATGAAAACCTAACTATAGACATTGTGACCTGATCTCATTATGAGAAGAGTGTTAATAAAACCCACTGGATCAAAATGCTACAGAAATAGAGCAGAAATCCATCTTAGATTAAAAGTTACACATTCCAGATTAAGCTTGAGTATGGCATGTCTAAAAGACAAAATTATATGAAAAAGTCACTCATTTCTGTACTTCTGGTCCTATTCCAACATAGCCCTAGAGGCTTAGCAAAATTTCCTCTCAGAACAGAATAATAAAGAACTCTAACTGTGGCCGTGAATGAACCAACACAGTATGTTAGGTTAGCTAGGACTAGACTGCTATAGCATTAAAGACCCATCCATTATTAGCCCTGAAGGACAATGATAAAAGAAAACCTCATTGTTGTGAGCAGTATAATTGTTCTTCTACTTTGTATGGAGAGAGAAATATTTTAAAGGTTAGACTGACTCTGACTTCTTTTAGATGCCTGCAGGGAACACATGTGGAATTTCAGGGGCAAGGAAGTCCTAGGAAAAGATATGTGCATTTATTTATGAGAGTGAGTGAAAAGATTTGAATCTTTGTGTGTCGTTTTAATGTCCATCAGAAAACACCTATTTAAGAAGAAACGTTCAATAACCAGATAGACAGGTTGCCTTCACAACCCACTTCTCTTTCTCATCTACCCCCAGAATGGGAGCACATTAACAGGTGGCAGGAATGATAAACTCTATAATATGGCTAACGGGAATTCCCTGGTGGCCTAGTGGTTAGGATTCCAAACATTCACTGTCATGACCTGGGTTCGATTTCTAGGTGGGGAATTGACATCCTGCAAGCCAAGGGGCATAGCCAAAATAAATAAATAAAACATGGCTAGTTCTTATTGAGGCTCATTTAAATATGGCCATCATGGACCCAGTCCACCAGGACCACAGACTGATGCAAATCCCTAGAGGGGTAACATTTTTCCAGTTAATCAATTAACTACTTGGCCCTCTTCCATCCTTTCTGGGCAGCAATGCATCTTTAACAGAATCCACGTATATTCATGCACAATATTGTCTTCTTTGCCTCAGTATCTCAACCAGCATTTTCCACCTAAGATAACTTACAGAACACCTGATCTATTGAAATGCTATAATAAAACATTGTATTCAACCAAGGGAGAGATAAGTCTTTTGGCAATGGAGTTATAGCAATGAGCTCATGACCACAGAATTCACTAATTTTCTTTAGTTGGTTTGCTTTAGTGTTTGATGATTTACTCCATCAAATATAAGACAATTATAGTACAAAAGTAGAATAACCTATCGATTTCCCAGTTAAGGTGCCAGCTCAGTGCACACATTCTGAGAGATTGGTGCACATTACCAAAAAAAATAAATAAATAAAACAAACTCAGGCAAATGCATGTAACTAATGCTGCTGCATGGGCTATGCACCTAGTAGCTGGAATATACTTATCCAGAAAACTGTGTACTCAAGAAGAAATGTCCCCATTCGCCATCACTTTTAGAAACCCAGAAGAATTTGTGTTTTCCGTCTATTATCATAGATTCTATGGTATTAGAAGCTTTGGTTCTCATAGTTGTAGTGCTTTCGTCCATACTATATTTTGGTGACCTCAAAAATTGTGTATAAATTGAACTATTTTTACTAGCAATTTGAATATTTTAATCTTTTCCTTTTATTATATTTTCTTGATTGCATTAAAATAATATTAATATGTCAATAATTCATATACTTATAGAATTCAGAGAATATATTTCTTATTATGCCATTTGTTAAAGAAATGCACTCTAGAAATGTAGCCTCTAATAGAAGGAAATATAAAAATGCTTAATAATAGATGGTTAATACCAGAAAGAGAATAAGAGTATAACTGAGTGTAAAGTGTAACTTAAATTTAGTTGAAGAGAAATTAAGGCTGTGGCAAAAAAGCGAGAGAGAAAAACAGAACATTTGGAAAGGTGGGGAAAATGAAGGATATTTCAGATAACTAGAGAAAATATAGGAAACATTTTTCCTAGAGCTTGTACTCAAGCCTTGTCAGGTGTATAGATGATGGATTTTAAAAATAGAATTTCAGTTTATGTGTGTTAATCAAGTTTTCTGTGCAAAACTCTTACAATATTTCACCTTGATAAAAAATTAATATCAAATAAAATATCATTTATAGAGAAACAATGGATCCAACACAAATTTCCTCTCCTTCAAATATTGTGAGTGCTTAAGCACCTCTATTGTGATGCAGATAAGATTATTATAGCAATTTTGGATGGATATTTTCAAAAGTAGCTATTGCCTGTCAATAATGATTATGACTACCCCAAAATCTTTAATGACTCTTTTGTGATGCCAAGCTGCAAGGTCAAACAAACAGCTTTCAGAAAACACACTGATGGAGGGAAATAAAATCCTGTTAGTGACNGTAGCTATTGCCTGTCAATAATGATTATGACTACCCCAAAATCTTTAATGACTCTTTTGTGATGCCAAGCTGCAAGGTCAAACAAACAGCTTTCAGAAAACACACTGATGGAGGGAAATAAAATCCTGTTAGTGACTTGTTTTGTGCAAGTTCTTTAGCTCTCCTAGAGAATCTTAAGGATCAAGAAAAGTAGTAAATATTTACCAATATTACTTTCAAAAACCCTTTCATCTTTTACTTCTTTTGATCCTGACATATTTGGGGGAAAGGATTATTAAATCTACTTTAAGACAACATTTTGAGTCAGAATTAAGAAACTTGTTAGTCCTTCCTACTGATGATATTAGTTGGTCATATCATTATCATACAAATCAGAAAATCTACATGATATAGTTGAATAATTTAATGTGGATTACTAACATATTTATAAAACGATTTAAAACAAAGGTGAAATTTAGTGGCTAATGGCAGCTCAAGTAAAATACAGCAAATTAGTAATTAAATTAAATATAAAGAGCCACTAAAGATGATCAATTCATCCTTATAAAAGACGGTTCTTATAAAAATATTTATGAAACTTTATTTACTGTAACATATTTTCATTTATAATCACACTAAAAGAAAAAGCCTGTAAACATGGGTAAGCTATCCTAAGNAAGAGCCACTAAAGATGATCAATTCATCCTTATAAAAGACGGTTCTTATAAAAATATTTATGAAACTTTATTTACTGTAACATATTTTCATTTATAATCACACTAAAAGAAAAAGCCTGTAAACATGGGTAAGCTATCCTAAGAATATGTATTAAGCTCATAACTCAAATTGTAGAAGAAACAAACAAAATTAATTATTTATATGCATAATGCTCTATATATTTCAAAATATTTGATTTATTGTATATGTTATCCTTATTATATGCCTGCAAGGTTATGTTTTCAATTTTCAGTAACCCTACAAAACTTCAACAAAAGCAAAATATTTTAATATGAGTGTTTAAATCATTATTTATTTTCTTAAAATCTGTTATCTTAAATCCAGCATGATATTTAAAGCCCTCTGTATTTGAACATCTCACAGTGTGGCTTTTCATTTGTGTATTTTCTGTACTGGATCCTCAGTTTTACTTATTAATATAAACTACATAAACTTTTTATTTTTTATGGGTTTTTTAAATACTTACTGTAAAAAACAACATTAATCTAAAAGAAACATGCCTAAAAGAAACAGATCTTAAAATAACTGTTTTGTAAATTCTTATTTTAAAAAGAAAAAATATTACAGATCAAACATTAAAATGTTTCTAACTAGAATTATAAGGTGTGTATCTAACATAAAGACATAGCAATTAAACAACCAAAACCTGAAGCAAGAATCATGGAATTAAGTTAACATTTTTTAACAACAAAGGATATACTACACTTAAGATATAATTTCAAAATTTTATCACAATAATTATCTTTGTGTTATGATGAATATAGTGAAAGATTTAAATACACAAATTTGAGAAAATGTCTTACTTATTTTTATTAATCATAAATATGCATTTAATACTAATAAAAGAATGAAAATTGCAATCTAAAGAGACAAAAAATTCACAAATAATGAGTATATAGCTGTATTTTATTTCTTGGTGAAAGAAGGGCTTATACTATATATCTGCCTTCAGCCCTAGGAAGAATTCTAAAAGATGAAGTAACCTGGTTAGAACACGTAGATATGATAGAGCATCTTATTGAAATATTGTCCTATATCAACACAAATAAGATAGATACAGAGAGAGACAATGTGGCCTTAAAGCNATTATTTGAGAATTTTGAGCATATTTCCCTCTGCTACTCATAGTAGGTCCTTGTTAGTTACCTATTTTAAATATAGCAGTGTGTATATGTCAATATTGGTGGGCAAGTTGTCAGAACTCAGCACTTTAGCTTCCAAGGTCCAGTTTCAATCCCTGGTCAGAGAACTAAGATCCTACAAGCCACACAGCATGGTCAAAAAAAAAAACAAAACACACACTTCAAACATTGATATTCTCATTAATGAAGAGAAACATTTTTTAATTGAAATGCAGTTGATTTACAATACTGTTAATTACTGCTATACATCACAGTGATTCAATTATTCATATTATGTATATATATTTCACTCTTTTTTAAATATTATTTTTCATTATGGTTTATCATAGAATATTGAATATAGTTCTTTGTACTATACAATAAGACCTTGTTGTTTTCCCATCCTATACATAAAAAACTTATATCTGCTAATCCAAACCTCCCATTCTATCCCTTCCACAACTCCCTCCTCCTTGGCAACTACAAGTCTGTTCTATATGCCCATGATTCTGTTTCATAGATAGGTTCATTTGCATCATATATTAGATTCCACATATAAGTGACATCATATGGTATTTGTCTTTCTCTTTCTGACTCACTTCACTTAGTTCAATAATCTCTAGGTCCATCCTTGTTGCTGGAAATGGCATCATTTGTCTCTTTTTATGGCTGAGTAGTATTCCTTTGTATATATGTACTATTTTCTTTATCCATTCATTCGTAGATGGACATTTAGGTTGTTTCCATGTCTTGGCTATTGTGAATAGTGTGACTAGAAACATAGGGGTACATGTAATTTTTTGAGTTTTCCTTGTGTCCAGATATATGCCCAGGAGTAGGATTTCTGTATCATATGGTAATTCTATTTTTAGTTTTCTGAGGAGCTTCCGTACTGTTTTTTAAGTGGCTGCACCAACTTACATTCCCATCAACAGTATAGGCTGCTGCTAAGTTGCATCAGTTGTGTCTGACTCTGTGCGACCCTATAGACAGTCCACCAGGCTCCTCTGTCCACAGGATTCACTAGGAAAGAATACCAGAGTGGGTTGCCATTTCTTTCTCCACAACAGTATGGGAGAGTTCCCTTTTCTCCACACCCTTTTCAGCATTTGTTATTTGTAGACTTTATACTGGTGGCCATTCTGATTTGTGTGAGACGATACCTCACTGTAGTTCTGGTTTATATATCCCTCTATTAAATTAACAATGTTAAGCATCTTTTTTTTTGACTATAGACCATCACTGTGTCTTCTTTGGAGAAATGTATAATTAGGTCTTGTGCTGACTTTTGGTTTGGGTTATTTGTTCATCATTGAGTTGTACGAGCTGTTTGTATATTTTGGAAATTAAGCCCTTGTCAGTAATAAAGAGAAACATTTAATAAACACATAAGACGTCTGGTAATGCGAAACATGTTTGCTATTTTTTTTAAGAATCAATATATTAAGTGGTATATTAGACTCAGCTAAAGAATATATTAATAAACTGAAAGATTAATCATAACAAACTCCCTAGAAAACATTTAATAAAGAAAACAGGAAGGTTCACTGACTAGTTTCTGTGCTATACTATGGTCTTATAAATTTAGTGAACTTGTAATTGGTGTGAGCTTCCTGGGTAGCTCAGATGGTAAAGAATCCACCTGCAATGAAGGAGACCTGGGTTTGATCCCTGGGTTGGGAAGATCCCCTCGAGGAAGGCATGGTAACCCACTCGGTATTTTTGCCTGGAGAATCTCCGTGGACAGAAGAGCATGGTGTGTTGTAGTTCATGGGGTTACAAAGAGTTGGATACAACTGAGTGATTAAGCACAACAATAANAATTTACTAATTAATAAATGATAATAATGAGTCAGGCAAAGATCCTGTTTTGGAATTACATGAATTCTGTGTTTACATGTATGTGGAATGCAAAGATCGTGTAAAGCATGGATATGGCTTCACATTACACTTTAGCAACATTAAACTGTATTGTTACCTACCACACCATGATCATTGGTTCTTGCCCACCCTCCAAATGCATTGTTTCATAGTTTTCACCCTTACTTCTATAATGCATCTGTTCTATAAATTTTCTATTACTCCCAAAGTAAATATTAAGGTATTTTCCTTTCCTCAGGTATGAATGTTGGCACCTTATTACCTATCACATCTTAATCTAAATATCACCTTGGCAAAACCAGTATCAATCATCTAATCTAAAGCTCTTCCTGCTAGCTTCAATGTCAGAATCCTGCTTTTGTTTATTTCTTTTTTTTTTCCTGAAGAAAATCATGTATACCTTTTAGCATTTTTGTCTATTTGCTTTTACTTCTCTTCCTTCCCTATAATGTGAGTGTCATGATATGTAGATCTTGTCCATCTTGGATATAGTTCTAATGTTGGAACATAACTTCTTTCCTAATGCTTAGTGGCTCTTAATAAAAAATTGTTGAATTAATAAATTAAAATATAAAATATGAACTTCTCAATAATTGTGGAAAGGATACTATTTTTCTTCATACTTATTTATCTTTACTATCTTCAAATTATACTACAAAAGTAGTTCTCTAGTAAAAAAAAGTCAACTCTTTTTTATTAATTTTATTTTAGAATGGAGGAAATAAAATATAGATACTATTAGCATCATTTAAGCATTTGCAAAGTTTCACATATAATTCCTGAACAAAACAATCTCATGAGAGAACTAAATAGACTTATCAATCTAAAATAAATTTGAATATAGATGAATACTCTCAGAAGCATTGTAGTTATTCTAAAACATAAAAACAAAAAGATTGATATTTTCTAATGTAGATCTGTTAATGCCCCAGTTTTTAAGTAGAAAATCATCTTTCCCAAATTTGTTCCTGCTTTCATTAGCCATTTGTCTGGAAACAAATGATTAGTAACTCCAGAATAATGAATTTTAAAACAAAAATTACCAGGATATAACATGCTTTTGTCAAGAAGGCGTAAGAAATGATCATACTCAAAGAATTGAGTGGAATTTTTAGGAGGTTTTCTGGAGACTTTATGCTGTAATTTTAAGGTTTTTCTTCCTTTGATAAGTTTAAAGGAAGTAGAAATCAGCGTTCCCATAAAGGGAGACTGCTTCAAGAGACTTGTATATAGGATTCTGACTAACTTAAGGTTTTAGAAGACAAAATCAATTTAGAATATTACTGAATATGCAAGCCATCCCATTTATATCTGAAAATATATTCAAGGTCATGTTACTAGTTACAACTATCTGCATCGGAATAAGCATAGGTATTTGCCAGTTTATATAGAGAACATTATCTAACTGAACCGATGAGGCTGCAGTACAGATAATTGAAGTTTTAATTACAATATTTTGGCACTTAGGTTTTAGCTGTAACCTAGGAAACCACTCACTTTTAGATAAAGAAATACTAAACTCTACACTGTAAGAAATAATGGGAACAACATTTATTTTAAAAAGAAAAACAGGAGCAGGAAGACAAATAAAGAAGTTACAAACTGCACAAAAGCATAAGCAGTCTTTGAGTTGCGTGGGGAGAAAAGATGGTTTTAAAAATACATTTTCAAAGAAATATACATGTATTATGGATTTTTAAACTAGAGTTTATGTTTTGTCCAAACTCTTCTTTCTTAGTTAGAAAAGAAAAGAAGTATAACTTAATAAGGAAAGAAAATAAGCAATAGTAACGGTAACGTTAACACTGACCAAAGATTTGGATTTGATGCTCAGTTCAATCTCTGTTACTAGTTCTGTTACTTTGAGGATGTGGTTAAACATTTTATGCATCAGTTTTCTCCTATATTAAATATAAAATACAATACATGTTTGGAAATTTTTCTGGTAAGTGTATAGGGAAATATGTTTCACATTCTTCACAATTTTTCAAAAGATAATATATACTAAGATATTTTAGCACAATTGCATTGTTAAAATATTTTATTAATGTTCTCAATCTTCTTCCTGAACTCTTGTCATTATGTACATATGTACTCTTGGTATCTAGTGCAAGATCAATTCTGGAACTGCATGTTTTAAGGACATATGGAGAACCTCTTGCTGATTTCCTTATCTCANATTGTTAAAATATTTTATTAATGTTCTCAATCTTCTTCCTGAACTCTTGTCATTATGTACATATGTACTCTTGGTATCTAGTGCAAGATCAATTCTGGAACTGCATGTTTTAAGGACATATGGAGAACCTCTTGCTGATTTCCTTATCTCATTTCTGAATATTTGTCTTTTGTATTTCACCTTCCTTTCTTCTATGATCCCCTGTATCTTAAAGGAAATTTCTACTCTGTGTTTCTGGTTTGTATTTCCTATACTATATATTTGAACATTTCCATAATAAAATATTAGGTGAAAAATTTCACCTTTTAATCCTTCAGTTTACAAATTTATCCCAGGTATATGTTCAACCTATTTAGACATACTATTTTGGTTTGTTTCATTTTTCTTGAAGTTGAAAAAGAAAGAGCCTGATTATTAGTGAGAAACAGAATCATTATAATTCCTGTCACCGTGTACTTCCCTGTCTATATTAAACTGCACTTTGTCCAAGCAATAATGCTGCTGCTTGCTCTTGGGAATAGGTGCCTTGAAACGTAAAGCTGTATGCAATCTATGAACATTACTTATCAAGATTAAAGCTTACTTGTAAAAACTTGCTTAAAGATTTTTGACTTTTCTGCCTACCAGCTCAAAGCTGTTATTGTCATAAACTGTCCAGTCTTAACCAGTTTACTACCTTAAAATGATCTTTAAAAGTATCTTCCCCATATCCTAAAATGCTATAAATCATTTTGTTTGAGCCGTTAGCTAAAAGTCTATCAAAGAAGTTTTCTCCCTATAAATCTAAAAAACTAAGATTTGCATGATCAATAGACTTTTCCCCCAATTGTCTTTTGAAGTATTAATAATAGACAACAGAAATTATGGTAATGAGTTCAGGGAGAGGATTATATTATTAAATTTAATCATATTATCAGGAACGCACCTGGAACTCTCAAAGTTCAAGAAGGTGACAGAAGCTCTAGAAAAGAGCTGATTTTTTTTTTGGTAAACTCTAGAATAAGAATTATATTTTGTATTTTGAAAATAATCATTTCTGTATGTAAGTCCAAGTTTTAAGAAACACTTGTGATAATCTTGGGCAAGATGTGTACATTGTGTGTATCAGTTTATATACTTGATTCATGCAACTTTTATGATGAATATCCCTTTTACGTATTGATGTCAGAGATATATATATATATATATATACTACCAATAAAAGGAATATGAGTTCATGAAAGCTATAACACTATTTCTTCATAATTACCTAATTTTGTTAGAGTTAGATAAATAATCCTTTTTTGATGATGATTATATAAATACGTACTCTTTGTCTGAATATTGATACCCAAGAGTATATTTTATTCAAGTGATTAGTAAGGTAGTGCCATTGACTTTTTTTTTTTTAATTTTTAATTGAAGGATAACCACTATACAATGTTGCATTGGTTTCTTCTGTACAACAATATGAATCATAAGTACACATATATTCCCTACCTCTTGGGCCACCCTCCCACCCCACCATTTCACCACTCTAGATTGTCACAGATCACCAGGCTGAGCCCCCTGTGTTATATAGTAACTTTCCATTAGCTATCTATTTTACACACAGTAAGGTTGGTACAAAAGTAACTGCAGTTTTGAATCATGAACTTTAAATCATTATAAGTGTGTTTGTGCTTAGTCACTCAGTCATATCCAACTATTTGTGACTTTATGAATTGTAGTACACCAGGCTCCTCTGTTTATGGGATTTTCCAGGCAAGAATACTGGAATGGCTAGCCATTCCCATCTCCAGGGAATCTTCCAGACCCAAAGATTGAATCTAGGTCTCCCACACTGCACGCAGATTCTTTACCATCTGAGCCACCAAGGAAAGGTAGTCACAAATAAATCTTTATTAATGAAAATTGGAACCATCACAGTCAACACATTTTTGTCAATGAGAAATAAGTTTGTTTAATTGTATAGCATTAAAATCCATGCTTTAGGTTTCAAAGAACGCTTGGAAAGTATTTTTTGCCTCCTGCTGGTTGAGGAACCATTTCCTCTGAAAAAACTTGTTGAGATGCTTGAAAAAGTGGTAGGTAGTTGGTGAGAAGTCAGATGAATATGGTGGATGAGGCAAAACTTCCTAGCCCAATTTGTTGAACTTTCAAAGAGCTTGTTGTCTTATATATCTTCAAGCATTGTCATGCAGAAGAATTGGTCTGTTGACCAATACTGACCGCAAGCATTGGAGTTTTTGGTGCCTTTCATTGATTTGTTGAGCATACTTCTCAGATGTAATGGTCTCCCTGGAATTCAGAAAGCTTAGTGGATCAGACAGGCAGCAGACCACCCAACGGTGAACAAGAGCTTTTTTTGGTGCAAGTTTGGCTTTGGTAAGTGCTTTGGAGCTGCTTCTTGGTCCAATCACTGAGCTGGTAATCACTGCTTGTCTTATTAAAATCCACTTTTCATTGCATGTCACAATAGATTGAGAAATGGTTCATTGTTGGTGCATAGAATAAGAGAAGATGACACTTCAGAATGATTTTTTCTTTTTTTTTGGTTCAGTTCATGAAGCACCCACTTATTGAGCTTTTTCACCTTTCCAATTTGCTTAAACGCTGAATGACCATAGAATGGTTGACCTTGAGATCTTCGGCAATGTCTCTTGTAGTTATAAGAGTATCAGCTTTGATGATGTTTTCAGTTGGTTGTTGTCAACTTCCATTGGTCATCGACTATGCTTCTTATCTTCAAGCCTTTCAAGTTTCCTTTACGAAACTTCTTGAACCACCATTGCACTGTACATTCATCAGCAATTCCTGAAGCAAATTCTTTGTTGATGTTGTGAGTTGTCTCTGCTGCTTTACAACTCATTTGTTCATCTTTTTAATTTTTTTTAATTATGAAAATATTATAACTCATTTACAGGAGACTTGGCAAATACAGAATAAAATTACATATAGTTCTACTACATATTACAATTGCTTGTTTTAAGTAGATAAATGAAGATTTTTACTTGGAGTTTCAATATTAAACTCTCAGAAATTAATAGAATCCATGTACAGATAAGTAGAATTAAAGTGATATATAATTACTGCTGCTGCTGCTAAGTCCCTTCAATTGTGTCTGACTCTGTGTGACCCCATAGATGGCAGCCCACCAGGCTCTCCTGTCCCTGGGATTCTCCAGGCAAGAACACTGGAGTGGGTTGCCATTTCCTTCTCCAATGCATGAAAGTGAAAAGTGAAAGTGAAGTTGCTCAGTCCTGTCCGGCTCTTAGTGACCCCATGGACTGCAGCCTACCAGGCTCCTCCATCCATGGGATTTGCCAGGCAAGAGCACTGGAGTGGGGTGCTATTGCCATCTCAATGATATATAACATAACTACATTTATTTAAGAAAATATTCAAGTATCAAATAGCAAGTTTCAACAATCAGTTCAGTTCAGTCTCTCAGTCGTGTCTGACTCTTTGCGACCCCATGAATTGCAGCATGCCAGGCTTCCCTGTCCATCACCAACAATACAAAACTGCAATTACTTTTGGACTAATCTAATATATATTACAATATTAACACATATATAGGGAAGGACAAGGAAGCTTGGCATGCTGCAGTTCATGGGGTGGCAAAGAGTTGGACACAACTTAGGGACTAAACAACAAATTATTGATTCTATTTTTGATAGATATTGGCCTATTCATCTTATCTTTATCCTTGTGCAAAGTTTGATATTCGTGTCTTTCAAGTAATCTTCCCACAAATAGGTTGATAAATATAATATTAAAATACTCTAACACACTTATTTTGTACATGGAATATATTAGTTTAGAATTAGTTAGATTGATTTGTTAATCTCATAGAGTTCAGAGTGTAAATAGAGCTTCTAAGGAATTTAATTCTTGTTAAGTTCTTGGATGAAATGTCACAGTTATCAGCCAGATTTGTGTGAAAGAAAAATATAATAAAATAAACCCTAGGTATAAAATGCCCTCCTAACTTTTCCCAAACACTGTAATAAAAAAGAGAGAGAATAGACCTGCAAGAGTACAGCTGATGGTACAAACCAATTACCTGCATAATAGCAATTATTAAAATTGTTATAAGCTGGCAGTGGTAAATATTATTACTACATGCATATATGCAGGTGAATTTATCCTATGTAAGAATGTACAGAAGGCTGTAAGTGGCAGGAATTTATTAGCATTCCAATATCTGTTTTTTTGTTTGTTTGTTTGTTTTTTTAATTTATTTATTTATTTATTTTTAAATTTAAATTTACAATACTCTATTGGGTTTGCCATACATCGACATGAATCCACCACAGGTACACACAAGCTCCCAATCCCGAATCTCCCTCCCACCTCCCACCCTCCAACGTCTCTCTGGATCATCCCCGTACACCAGCCCCAAGCATCCTGCATCCTGTATCAAATAGAGACTGGTGATTCGTTTCTTACATAACAGTATATATGCTTCAGTGCCATTCCAGATCATCCCGCCCTCTCCTACTCCCTCTGAGGCCAAAAGTCCATTGTCTATGTCTGTGTCCTTTTGTTGTCACACATACAATATCTGTTTAGAAGCATGTCTTTTTTGTTCTTCCTTTTCCTTTTCACCCAGCAGGCATTTCTTTGCTTATGAATCAATCCAAATTTTGTTGGAAAAGTAAATAAAATGTAAGCTCAAGCTGTCCATTACACATTTTCTCTTTAAGTATCCAGTACTTAATACTTAATTTTTTTTTTCTTTTTAATGTGATCTACACTGTTTAGGGTGTGATTCGGTAAAGTGCTCATTATGGGAGGAGACAAATTTTAGACATATGTAGCTGGTAACATTGGCTAGGTGAATGAATAAAGAAACGAAAAAAAAAGACTCAAGATGAATGGAACAATAGTGATGCCATACATTTTGATGGGAAATGAGTGAGCAAAGAGATGATTTGAGGGAGAAGAAAGTAAGCTCAGGGTTACCTATAGTAAGATTGAGTCTCCAATGAGTGTTTAACGGTGTCTATTTAAATATACAGAATTTTAAATATACATCATTGAAGCTCAAGGGAGTCAGGCTGTATGAAACAGGAAATGTGCTTTAAATAAACTATACAATCTTTCAGATCATATATTTCCTGGTTTTCTGATTCTGATTCTATGTAGATTCTGCATCTTTCATTGTATATTAGTCTACTTGGACTGAAATATCAAAATACAATAGACTACATGTTTTACACTCCCTAAGTTTATTTTCTCACAGTTCTGGAGAAGTACAAGATCAAGATTTCAACTGGTTTAGTTTCCGGTGAGAGCATTCTTTCTGGCTTGCAGATGGCCTCTTTTTTCTTTTTCTTTTTTTAATTAATTTTTTTTAGAATATGGATGATTTACAAAGTTGTGTCAGTTTCTGCTGCACAGCAAAGTGAATCAGTGAATCTCTTTTAGATTCTTTTCCCATATGGGTCATTCAGTTCAGTTCAGTTCAGTCGCTCAGTCGTCTCCGACTCTTTGCGACCCCATGAACTGCAGCACGCCAGGCCTCGCTGTTCATCACCATCTCTCGGAGTTCACTCAGTCTCATGTCCATCGACACTGTGATGCCATCCAGCCATCTCATCCTC
>SJYV01049708.1:0-49714 GCA_006410875.1 Neotragus pygmaeus
TTTTTTTTTTTGGTATCTTTGAAAAAACTGTGGTAAAATATACATATCATAAAAGCAGCCATTTGAACCATTTTAGGTGTACAGTTCAGTGGCATGAAGGATATTCACGTTGTCAGGCACACAGCCCAGTCCAGGGGGCTCCTTTTGGAAGTGTCTAGGAAGGAAGGGCTGTTGACACTTTTGGTGCTTAATAATTGCTTTCAGATGACAGTGGACTATAGCCCGCCAGTCTCCTCTATCCTGGGATTCTCCAGACAAGAATACTGGAGTGGGTTGCCATGCCCTCCTCCAGGGTATCTTCCCGACCCAGGGATCAAACCTGTGTCTCCTGAATCTCCTGCATTGCAGGCAGATTCTTTACCCCTGAACCACCTACTGGAAGATGACAGTGGAGCAGCAGGGTTAATTGGGGTGCTGGGGTAAATTCTTACACATTAAGTAAGCATGCCCACCTCTGACTTTCTTAGGAGCAACTTAACCTCAGTCTGAGGCTGGTGGAGGAGACGCTGGTGAGCTGTATTTAATGCTCAATTTCTATTTCTGGGCCAGGTAGGAGGATGAGTTCATTGTCTGGTTAATGCCAAAGGCTAGTCAATGCCAAAGGCAACTTCCCTCCTCCCCCATGTCCCCAGAAGAATAGAGGCTATCTCTGTAAAGAACCCGTCTCCCCCACGTGTACGTGTGCCGGTAAGAGGCAACCCACGGTCATGATTGAGACTAGGGTTTCAAACGCTGCCGATGCAAGACCGATCGAGTTGAGAACTGAACAAATGGGTCTTTTTATATGTAAGAGGAGATTATTTTACCCCATGTCAACAAAAGATCTGTAGACAGTCTTGTTCTGCATTTCACACTGCTGACTTCATACGTGTGAGAGGGCTCACGACCCATTTACATTTTTTGGTGCGTTTGGGTTCATTTCTGTGGTTACCACTCTGAGGATGCCTACAAAAGCTGGCCTGTTCCATGCTGGAGTGTGCTGCCAGTGGAATTCGGTGAGCCTCACAGCGGTGCAGGGAAGGGCCTTGAATCAGCAAGTGGACTGAGTTACAGCAGGATTGAATATTGCAGCTGAAAGGGATCTCAAATAGAGTAACCCCCCTTATTTAAAGATGAGGAAATCAGGACCAAGAAAAGGGGGTGTGGGTCCTTACCCAAGGTCACCCTGCTAGCTAGGAACCCAGCCCGACATTAGCTTCCTGGTCTCCAGTCCACTGACTTTCCACTGCATCAGACCTTCCTAGTCATTAAACTCCAGCTTCCATTGACCAGATTGCTTGCAATAGAAAAAAATCTGAAGATGAGTTTTCCTGAAGCGACAAAGTGCAGCGTTAGTCGCTCAGTTGTGTCTGACTCTTTGGGACCCCACTGGACTGTAGCCCACCAGGCTTCTTGGTCTGTGGGATTCTCTAGGCAAGAATACTGGAGTGAGTAGCCATTCCCTTCTCCAGGGGATCTTCCTGATGCAGGGATTGAACCTGGGTCTCCTGCATTGTGGAGAAGGCAATGGCATCCCACTCCAGTACTCTTGCCTGGAAATTCCCATGGACAGAGGAGCCTGGTAGGCTGCAGTCCATGGGGTCGCTGAGTCAGACACAACTGAGCGACTTCCCTTTCACTCTTTCACTTTCATGCATTGGAGAAGGAAATGGCAACCCACTCCAGTGTTCTTGCCTGGAGAATCCCAGGGATGGCGGAGCCCAATGGGCTGCCGTCTGTGGGGTCGCACAGAGTCGGACACGACTCAAGAGACTTAGCAGAAGCAGCAGCAGCAGCTCCTGCATTGCAGGCAGATTCTTTACCATTTGAGCCACCAGGGATGGCCCAAATCATTTATATATTTTGTGCCGTCTCCATTTGCCTAATTCTGCTTCTGGGCTCACAAAATGCAAGGTAGTTTGAGTAATTTTTGAGGCCAGATATATCTGGAGATATGAGCCAAATGTCCAAGAACCTGTTTAGCAGTCCCAGCTGACCAGAAAGGATATTTTAGCTGCTTGTAAGAAGCCATTCACACCCTTTACCTGCATTGATGATTGAGAGACACATGGAATGCTATTTGTAATTGAAGACCACAGATAATGGTCATATAAAGTCAACCCTAAGTTATCAGTCCTTTTTATTTCTGATAGACATTTGAAGAAAAGGGCCTGAACTTTGAAGAACACTATTCTCCTTTTTGCTTTCACGGCCCTTCAGTTCTTTCATTAGGAGACTGAAGCCAGAAATCGTTTGTGACTTATCTCTCATATGTTATAAATTTGGGGGATAAAATATCTTTGGGGATTTATTTAAATGAGAAGAGTCTAGGCTTAAGCAAGAGTATAAAAGAAAATTGAAACTAAAAATTGGTTTCTCGATTTGGCTAAAGTTTTCAGTACAGTTCAGCCACAGAGAAGCCAGCTTTGACTACTACATGCATGGGCTAGTAAAGGTCAGGATGTTAAAACAGAAAGGTTTAATTATGTCAATTAGGTTTGATGTTAGGCTGCAGGCTTCCAGATACCCTCAGGCTCAATTATGCTCACCGTGAAAAGCAAGGGTTGACATTTATTGCTATCAGAAGGAAGTGAAAGGCCAAAGTGCCTTCCTCTGTCTCTCTGGCCCTGCTCCTTCTGTCCTGATTTCTCTCTCGGTGAAGTCGTTCACCCTTGACCTTGGACATCCAGGAGCTTGCTTCTCTCATCAGAACCTCTTAGAAGCGGGTGCATCTTGCTTGTGGACTGACTTATGAGCCTCACTCTTATGGTCTTGGGACTTGCTTCCAGGATTCCAACCTCCTTATCTTCTGCTGGAGGAAAAGCCTCAGACTTGGTCAGATGGAGAATTGCCGGGAAGTCACCATGATCTAGTAATGTTTTTGCGGTATTAGTATTATATCCATATATGTATATATCTGTTCACATATATGTCAAGCATAATGATGTCAACTGTTCAACAAAGTTTATGGGAGAAAGGCTTGATAATTGAGAAAATTCAACCCCTATTTGCTGTTTTTTTTTTTTTAAGTTCGAGTATACCTTACAATACTGTGTTAGTTTCTGCTGTACAACAAAGTAAACTATATATATACATATATCCTCTCCCTCCCTCATGAGCCTCCCTCCCACCCCGCTATTTGTTTGCTTTTGATGTTGTAGTTTTTTAAACTTATAGAAAGCTGGTTGTTAATTTGATTTAGTGGCGAAACATTGGCGACGCTGTCTGGGATTTCTGGCCTTAGGAATTCTGTCGCCCGTAGGATGAACATCTTTAGCCACTTTGTTCTACCCGGTGGTATTGAAGTCTGGGCAGTTATTTGGAGGATGGCAGGGTCTTGTATTAATAACAGAGGATCTTTCTTGATAATGCTGAAGACCCACTTCCTCGCTCTGTCTTGACATTCATAGGGTGTGGTGGCTTCCAGTAGTGTTCAAGACACCGGGGGCGGGGGCCTTGGCACGGTGATGAATGGCTTGAGCACTCGGCTGTCTCAGTCGGCTGGTTATCCTGAAGCTTCCTGCCTGTACCTGAGTGAATGCTGTCTTTAGGATCACCCTCAGAGGGTACAGGACATTTTGATGCCATGGCACTGTGTCATTTGGACTTGAGGATATTTGTCTTGGGTTGGAAAAGAAAGCATTAAGTTTGCAGCCAAAGGAGAGCAAGGAGGAGGGAGAAAGGGCAGAGGACACATTCTTTCCAGGGGTTTGGACTTTAAGTTGAGGCATGGAGATGGAGATAGGGATGTGGGGAGGCCTGCAGATCTGTGGAGGGAGTCAGGGATCACCACCACCACCATGATCATCATCTTATCCTTTCCTGATTTATTCAGTTTAAAAAGACTCCAATTGTAAGATGCACCTTAATTTCAAAGACGTTTTTAAAAAATGGAAATGACAGGAATCATGACCAGCAATGTATTTGATGCTTTCATCTCATGTAATCCTCTTAATAACCTTGAAAGGCAAGTTCTCTCATTCCCATCTTCTTGGGAGGAAAACTGGGACACAGAGGAGTCAAGAACTCACAGATCACTCAACTGGCTAGTGGAGGAGCTGGGATTGAAGCAGGAATTCTATCATTGTTAAGGCTAATATCTTTAGCCACTTTGCTCTGTCCTTTGGCAATAAAGTCCGTGATGTTTGAACATGTTGATATCAGCATTTTGACCCAGCTGTGTCACAGATATGTTAACTCCACGCCAGTACTTTGAGCAAGCAATTTAAATATCATTGACATATTTTCACAGTATTATTCTTGATAAAGGCAGGACCCAGGGTTGTAAAATGCTGCTTTGGGGGGTCTCATGTCTTTCACATCAGGTAGATCTCTACTGATAACACTCAGAGATACTAAACACTTAACCTGCTCTATTAGTAGAGAATCTGTTGATTACTGGCTGTGTGTGTGTGTGCATGCATGTGCATGCATGTGCACTCATTTGTGACTGACTCTTTGCAACCCCATGGACTGTAGCCCACCAGGCTCCTCTGTCCATGGGATTTTCCAGGCAAGAATACTGGAGTGGGTTGCCATTTTGTTCTTCAGGAAATCTTCCAGACCCAGGGATCGAACTTGCATCTCTCATGTCTCCTGCATTGGCAGGCAGACTCTTTAGCACAAGTGTCATCTGGGAAGCCCTATTAGTAGGGAATCTGTTAGTTATTGGCTGTGTGACTTTGCAGATACCTCTCTGCCCTTGTTTCCTTGTCTGCAAATTCGGTATGATAACACGTTTCAGAATGGTATCGAAGAAAGGAAGGTTAAATAACATTTACTAAAGTGCCTGGCATTCGGCATGGTTTATGATAGGAACTCAAAATATATCCTGCTTGTTCCTGTCCCCCTTCTCCCTGGGTCACCAGGTAGCAGGTGGCCACAAGTCCTGAATCAGAACTGCTTCTAACACACCTGGCTGCGTCTCATATAGAAAGCATGTGGCTCTCATATCTTCTTGCAGCTGGGACTATTTGCAAACACTGTCTTATTGTTTTACAGCTTTTTAATTTGCCTGCACAAATAGAGCCTGCCTGGCTGACTTTGAAGGAATTTTAATGGCTAAACCCAGTCTGGACATGCGTGCTGCACCAAAAGACCATGCCTTCCTGCTGATCGTGGCAGCGAGGATATTGTGCGTGGCTTCCTTCCTTTTTGGAGAAAGATGGAACTCTGTCCCTTTGTGTTGTCACAAAGGCTTGTTTTTTTTTTTTTTTTTTTTTTTTTTAAAGAAAAGCCTCAAAATGGGAAACATTTTTCTGAGGAAGATTACTGAAGTAGCTCAGGTCCTTTCTTGCACCTCCTGGGGTTCATTCCTATCCCACTGAATGTCTTCAGAGGAACTGTGGTGTGAAGTTCAGCCTGCATCTTGGATATTCCCCAAGAGGGAGGGAGGGAGAGGCGAGAGCATGGGCACTTGTAATAGGGAGCAGCTACAGTGGTCTTTCCCCTCTGACCATATTTCAAGAAGAATAACATTTGAAGTGCAGCCTAGCTTCCCCCTAAACCCCTGTGTGCCTTCTCTATGCCCATCCCGAGCCTCCCCCTCACTCATTTTTTGGATCATCTCCAGCACCTGCCTCATCCCTATACCACTTGACGGTGGCAATGTAAGTTACACTCCAGTGGCTTAGGGTCCTGAAACAGGCGAAAATGAAGTGATCTCATTTTTCAAAGATCTGTTGGATTTATTGAAGAATATCCACCTGAGGGGCTGCAGAAAATTTTGGTGTCTTCCTTGGGAAAATTCCAGCTTTTTGTTTAGAACTTCTCTGGGCTTTCCAGTAGCACCTTTAACACCGAGAGTTGATTTGTATCTAGTATCATGTTGAAGTATTATGTTGAAGCCATCATTTTTGAAGTGGGAAAAATGATATATAGAAGAAGGCGAGAGGCACTCTGACAATTGGTTTCATTTTTATGTCTGTGTACTTACCTAGCCAAGATCCTGATCCTCATGATATTGTGAATTCTGCTTTTACTTAAATCCCTTTTCCATGTCTCCACATTATTGCTTTTAAAACAGTATCATTTTTTAAAGTTGTGAATGTACTGCAATTTGTTCACGACATATCTAAGTGAACTGTGATTTACAAAATTATTCCTCTCATGTTGGACATCTTAGAATGTTTACAGTGTTTGGCCATGGGACAGGAAATATTATAGTAAACATCTTTGTGCATAAGTCTTTTGAATTCTGTTGAATTATTCCCTTGGTGTAACTTCCCAAGGGTGATTGTTGGCGTTGAAGGCAGTAAACATCTACACAGTTCTAGTGGCATAGTGTATACGGGGATTTATTGTTTTTTTAATCAGCATTTCTCTGCTAATGTCTTGTGCCAGAAACATGTCAGGAGAAAATAATACAAATGAACAATTAAAAAAAAGATAATTTCCATATTTAACTCACTTGCTGCTGCTGCTAAGTCGCTTCAGTCGTGTCCGACTCTGTGCGACCCCATAGATGGCAGCCCACCAGGCTCCTCCGTCCCTGGGATTCTCCAGGCAAGAACACTGGAGTGGGTTGCCATTTCCTTCTCCAATGCATGAAAGTGAAAAGTGAAAGTGAAGTCACTCAGTCATGTCCGACTCTTAGCGACCCCATGGACTGCAGCCCACCATGCTCCTCCGTCCATGGGATTTGCCAGGCAAGAGTACTGGAGTGGGTTGCCATCACCTTCTCCGTTAACTCATCCAGACATATGGAAATGAAAATGTGGGTTTGTGTAGATGGGTGACTGGCTGCCTTGGAAGCCTCCAGCTCTTTATTACTGGGAGTAAGTCTTTCATTGTGGGAGACAGTCTCTAGCTAGCTCTTGCTTTTGGGGAAAAGGTATGTACAATGTCTGATCAGCATCTCTGCTTCAGCATCAGGCTTCTGCCTCATGCTCATTTTGAGCAGAATGGTTTGACCTCCATCATACACCACCAGCTGTGAAGAGACTTCCTCTCCCATTCATGAAATAACCTAGTGTCCACAGATTGTGTGTATATTGTGTGCACAGCCTTGAGATTTGGGGTTGGAATAGAAGAGAATTTTGAGGTGCTCTTTGGGAAGATAGAGGAAAGAACACACTGGATATCAGGAATTATAGTGTGCTGTGCATTTACCTTGGACCAAGTGCTGTTCTAAACACTTGACATAGATGGATTTATTTAGTCCTTACAACATCCCTAACTTAGTAGGCATATCATATCCCCATTTTACAGATGGGGTCACTGAGGCTGAGAGACTGACTCTCTTGTCAGGGTCACGTAGGACGTGAACCCGTGTATATTCATTTCCTAGAGCTGCCATAACAAAGTACCCATGTGTGTGCGGGTGTCTATGTGTCTCTGTCCTCTCCTCTGCTCATAAGGACACCAGTCATTGAATTTAGAACCTGCTCTAATCCTGGACTACATCTCTTAATAACATCTGCCAAGACCCAATTTTCAAATAAGGTTCCATTCTGAGGTTCTGAGAGGACATGAATTGAGGGTGGAGAAATGGGAAAGAAAACAGCAGCAGAGGCAGGAGCAAGTTTTAACCTGATGGTGTTTAGAGAGGATGGGTCCTTCGAAGAGGTTGTGTGGCGGGGAGTGAGTGGAGGAACCCTGTGCAAGAGATAGGGGTTCCCGGTGCAGCTTGACTTTGTTGGCATGAAATGACCCGGCCCAGGGCCAGCTAGCTTCGTGTACTTGATGGGAGAGAATAGGTCTGGGGTTAATGCCCTGCCATGCTTGAGTAGCTTAAGGAAAGGTACCTTAAATATTTCCTTTCTCAAGCAGCCCTGTTATTTCTTATACCGTGAGTCTGAAGTTGTGGGGGAACCCCAGAGGCAGACATAAATGTCTCCAGGTTGTAAAATCAGACTTGGAGCACCAGCCACAGGGAAGAAAGTATTTTGGCATATTATCTGCATCACTGCAAAATAGATTTATAAAACATGCCAAGGAAACTGCAGGGGAGAGTGGAGAAATTCTCCAGCATGCAAGGAAAGGTAAATGAAAATTAACTGTACCATGCCCATAATTACTCCTTCAAGGTGTGGAGAATGTAATTAATATGATCTGAACTGCCGTGCTGTCTCTCGTTTTATTTAAGTGAACATAAAAGGTAATTTATAAGGGTTTTCCTAGGTTAACTGCCAATTTAATTCCTTGAACTGTGTTTTTCCACAGGCTCTTAAGTTTCTCAACAATAAAAGGCATCCACCACTTAGGGGCTTTCAGGAATTTGTGCTGAGGTCTGGGGATGGGGGCCACTTTGCCTTCATCTGAGATGCTCAGCCTCTCCACCCTTGGCCTAACCCAGAGGTGTCAATGCCTGTTAATTCTCTGTTAATGTGAGTGTTTTCATGTCACTGAGTGTGACAGTTGTGTACAACTGACAGAAGCTTTTTTAAAAAAGTTCAAGTTGTAAATCTACCAAGCTATCCTTTATGCTAAGGATTTTACTCTTCAACTCATAAATCTAGTAAATTTTTAACAGTTACATTTAGGGTAGCCTTTGATTAATAATTGACCCTTGAAGAAACTTCACCTTCCTTTAACATTTTAAATTGCTCTTTAAAATTTCATATATTTAAATCATCCTTCAGATGTCTGATTAACAAACATATTTAATGTAAATCCAATACCTCAATGATAGACATTAAGTTTCTTAAATGTTCTAATATTATATGTAAACTTGGATTCAATTTAAAATCTCAAGTCGAATAAATTGTTCAATTAAATCCTTCATATGGGTGAAACTGTTAGTTGCTCAGTTGTGTCTGACTCTTTGCAACCCCATCGACTGTAGCCCGCATGGCAAGGTAAATCCTCCTACTCGAGTAGGTCAACATCTTAAAAATATGAATCTCAATGGGTTTTCTTCTTCAACATGTCTGTCTGTATTTTTAAAAAATAGCCTTATTGAGATATCATTTACATAAAAATTCACTTAAGTGTAGAAATCAATGAATTTTAGTGTATTTGCAGAGTTATACAACCATCACTACAATCTGATTTTAGTACATTTCCATCACCATGAAAAGAACTTTTGTGTCTATTTACTATCACTCTTCTCTGTCCCCATCCTCGGCCTTAGGCAACCACTAGCTGACTTTCTGTGTCTTTGTATTTGCCAATTTTGGACTTTTTTGGGTACTTACCTTGAGATCATGCTGGGTTTTTCAGGAAGCACTTTTGACGTCTCAAACAATTTTGGGGTCGCCTTCTCCAGCAGTTTTTGGGGTTACTGCCTCTGTGGCTGGAAGTATCTTTGTGAGCTGACCTCTGGCTGAGGAGCTGAGCTCTGCCTCTAAATGGGAGCTCTTATAGCCCATGACCCAGACTCAAGACACTTACTATTGAATTCAAATGGCTTCCCGTGGAAGACCAAGCCCCACCTGGTGGCTTCATTCCATTTTTTAAAAATTTAATTTTATTTTTTTACTTTACAATACTGTATTGGTTTTGCCCTACATTGACATGAATCTGCCACGGGTGTACATGAGTTCCCAACCCTGGACCCCCCTCCCACAACCCTCCCCATATCATCTCTCTGGGTCATCCCAGTGCACCAGCCCCAAGCATCCTGTATCCTGTATTGAACCTAGACTAGCGATTCATTTCTTACATGATAGTATACATGTTTCAATGCCATTCTCCCAAATCATCCCACCCTCTCCCTCTCCCAGAGTCCAAAAGTCTATTCTTTACGTTTGTGTCTCTTTTGCTGTCTCGCATACAGGGTTATCATTACCATCTTTCTAAATTCCATATATATGTGTTAGTATACTGTATTGGTGTTTTTCTTTCTGGCTTACTTCACTCTGTATAATCGACTCCAGTTTCATCTACCTCATTAGAACTGATTCAAATGTATTCTGTTTAATGGCTGAGTAATACTCCATTGTGTATATGTACCACAGCTTTCTTGTCCATTCGTCTGCTGATGGACATCTAGGTTGCTTCCATGTCCTGGCTATTATGAACAGTGCTGCGATGAACATTGGGGTACACGTCTGTCCACCTGCTGTGCTCACTGCTCTGAAGTGTTAGTTGCTCAGTGTGTCTTGACTCTCTGTGACCCCATGGACTGTAGACTGCCAGGCTTCTCTGTCCATGGGATTTCCCAGGCAAGAATACTGGAATGGGTTGCCATTTCCTCCTCCAGGGAATCTTCACCACCTTGAGACTGAACCCACATCCCTTGCTTGGCAGGCAGATTCTTTACCACGGAGCAACAAGGCCAAGCTGGCAGCAGAGGCCAGGTAAGAGGATTTAGTTCTAGCCTCAGAGGAGGTGATGGTGGCTCAGGCCAGGTGTGAGGGGCCAAGATGAGCTGATGGAGAAAGGGGGTGATGGTGAGTGAGGGAGGGGAATGAAGAATGACTCCTGGCTGTTATGTCTGCCCGGACAGGTGCATAGTGGTGGTGTTTACTACAGTGGGGGACTCTAGAGAGGGACAGTTCAGGGGTGGAAGTCATGAGTTCCCCTCATCAGTATTTACTGTGTTCAGCAAAGCTCAGGTTGAACCTCGATGAGCCCTCTTGTCCCTGACCTGACTCTTCTAAGATATCTAAGTCGGGGAGTTTTGAACAATATGTCATGACCCATCAGTTGGTTGTAAAATCAATTCAATAAGTTGGACTAGTATTAAATAAAACAGAGCAGGGAAATAGTGCCTCACGTGTAGTGAAAGTAAAAGTTGCTTAGTCATGTCCAACTCTTTGGGATCCCATAGATTATAGAGTCCATGAAATTATCCAGGCCAGAACTGGGGTGGGTACCCTTTCCCTTCTCCAGGGGATCTTCCCAAACCAGGAATCGAACTCAGGTCTCCCGCATTGCAGGTGGATTCTTTACCAGCTGAGCCACAAGGGAAGCCCAAGAAAACATGTAAACTGGGTACAAAAGGAGAAAGGGATGAGAGCAGGAGTCAGGAGCCCCTTTCTCTAGTCACAGCTGTGCCTCTGACAATCCGTGGGCCTCGAGTGAGTCCCTTATGCTCCTATGTCCAGGGCCCACCCTGTAAAATGGGGCAGGGGGCAAGGAAGTCTCCACTGGGTTCTCCCCATCCTCCCCCTTTTCTTGCCTTCACCTCTTGCACACTGCCTCAGTGGGCAGATAGCAACCATTACCAGTCAGGAAGGTCATTACTGAGCTTTGCAAGCTGCCATTTCTCTTGTTCGATCGAAACCAATCCAGAGGGTACTTTTCCCCAGCTGTGCATGCCCAGTCCTTTTGGTGGTCTCTAAAGGCTCTTCTTGTGGTCAGTGTGCCTCTGCCAGCACTAACCTATCTGACTGACAGCTGGTTTGCACTTGGACGGGCATCTTGGGCTTCTTGAAAGTCAGCACAACCCTCTGCTCCGGGGCACGTTTTCACAGATGTCCCGAGATCATTTAAAAGACGGAATGATTTGATTGCCATTGGTTTTGGTGAGCATATTTAATAGCTGAGTTCTTCTCCCAACAGGTAAATGTACTGTATACAAGTATATTCTTCAAAGCTGAGAATCAGAGTCCTTTAGTGGAAGGTTTCTATGCAGTAAATCTCTTGGCTCTCAGATGAAGTTGTGTTCTTTCTCTTCTTGAGTTACACCAAGTGCATCTACCTAATTCTTAGATTTACACCCTTGACCTTCATCTGCCAAAAGTTTAATTCATTTTAGTTCTGCAGCCACAGGCTAGGCATCAGGAGCTCTGAGGAGCTTACAGTAGGAGAGGAGATTGACATGAGAACTAGCTACAGTAAGGGTCCAGATTAGCCCCGAATCGGAGCCCCAGGTGCCTCAGTATTCTGGCTGGTTGCAGGGTGTCCACTAAGGAGAAGTGGATCTAGAGATCGTTTTGAATGGTTCTGGGCAGTCCCTGTTGAAGGGACTGTGAGAAGGAAGGAATATGGAAAATTAAAGTTTGTTCATGAAATATTAGCGACAACCTAGGCTGAACCCAGCTCCTACTTCAGTGTTTGGGGTTCCTGAAAAGTCCCCTGTGAACACAAGCGTGCTGAGTGTCTGTAACACACCTGAAGGCTCTGGTTGGCTGGAGAACACTGCCTCAGTATTCAGGACTGCCTTTTTTTTTCTTTGCCTGGCCTTATCCGGTTGTGCGTGTCCATGACCTGTGATGTCATGGACCTGTAATGTGTCTCATTTCAGAGGAGTAGGGGGAGCATACAGGATTTGGACTCCAGCTCTGCTACTCACTAGCTATGTCAGTGGGTAAATTCCCCACCCTCTCTGAGCCTCAGTGTTCTGGTCTTGAAAATGGACATGAGTCCACCTGCCTCCAGGGTGCTCATGAGGAGTAGAGGAGAGACAGTATGGGAGGCTAATATTAACAGAGTGCTTGTCAGACTCATTGAAGGCGCCTCCCAGATCCATGAGAACACACCATTACTTTTGCTCTTTGTTTGTTTAACTGCTTTGACTAAGAAAGCCAATAAAAGAATTTTGAGGAAGTTTGCTAGAAAAGAACATGTTAACTTCTCTTCTTTGCTGTTAGTAAGTGTTTTGGCTTGATACCTTTTAGCTGAAAAAATATCTTTGAAACTCTCAGATGACCTGTTGTTTTATTTTCATTCATTTGACACACATGTCTGAGTATCTACTATGCACAAAGCACTCCTTAGAGGGCAGGAGACCAGGCAGATGAGACCTGCGTGGGGCTTGGCTGCCAGGGCCTGGGGTTGCGGAGGACCAGTTAGCCTGGGGAGGTGGGGTAGGCCTGGTCCTGCTCTCCCAGCCCTGCCATGGGGCTTTTGGCCATTCTGTGGCCTCCTGGGGCCCGTTTTCTTCTCTGAAAATGGGCTGGGATGGTTTTCCGAGTAGTCATGGACAGCTGTGAGAGTTGGACAATGAAGAAGACTGAGTGGTGAAAAATTGATGCTTTTGAACTGTGGTACTGGAGAAGACTCTTGAGAGTCCCTTGGACAATAAAGAGATCAATCAATCCAAAAAGAAATCAACCCTGAATATTCATTGGAAGGACTGATGCTAAAGCTGAAATTCCAGTGCTTTGGCCACCTAATGTGAAGAGCTGACTTATTTGAAAAGACCCCGATGCTGGGAAAGACTAAAGGCAAAAGAAGAGGGTGGCAGAGGATAAGGTGGTTAGATAGCATCACGGACTCAATGGACATGAGTTTGAACAAACTCCAGGAGATAGTGGGGGTCAGGGGAGCCTGGCATGCTGCAGTCCCTGGGGCCACAAGGAGTCAGATACGACTTAGGAACTGAACAACAGCAACCGTATTCAATAGATTACATGAGATATTCAACACTTGATCATAAAATAGGCTTTGCATTAGATAACTTTGCCCAATCGTGGCTAATTGAAATGTTCTGAGCATGTTTTAGGCTAAGCCATGATGTTTGGGAGGTTAGGTATATTAAATGCATTTTTAAACTTATATTTTCAACTTAGGATGAGATTATGTCCTGATAAACCCATCATAAGTCAAGGCAGATCTGTAAATACAACTGTTTTCTGGGTCCAAGAAATCATACTGTGAATTGAACCAGTTAGATTCTTACAAAATGGTCTTGCATTTCGTTCATGTTTAGAAAGGAGAAAACAAGTCCTGTAGCTAAAGGAAACTCGCGGTGGGTGGGCAGCGGAAGGCCACCGTTAAATGTCCTTAGGGATTCATTTCTTAGGGCTTTTGATCATCAGACCTTTCATTTTCAAAGTAAAAAAATAACAGCAGCCTGTTGCCACTGGCCAGTTCCTTTTTACCCAGCAGGATACAATGTCTGATGGGTGTAAAGGAAGCCTTGAATCCAACATCATTCGTGAACCTCTTTGAGTGCCTACCATGCACCAAGCATCAGAGATACAACATGATTATGATGGAGGGGGTCTCTGCCCTCATACCTGATGTCTGGCATATCCAAGGTGCTTAATAAAAATTTGTTGAGTAAGAAAATGAATACAGATAATAACTGTTAATAGTTTTTCTGTTCTGTCACATCATTTGATGACTCCTGTAACACTGGGTTACATTTTAAATCACCTGTCCTAGAGGTGGCCAGCCAACCTGGTCTGGGGCCAGCAGGAACTGTTGAGATGCTTGGTGGACTTGACACTTGATGTTGGTCCAGCATGGCAGTTGAGAGCATGGGCTGCCTGGGTTGGAATCCTTTCTTCACCTTTCCTGGTCATGAGACCTGGGCGGGTTCCCTGAACTTGCTGTGCCTCAGTGTTCCATCTGTAAAGTGGGGACAGGAGTGGTGCCCACCCCACAGGGTTGTGTGTGGCCTACACGTGTGCGCTGCTTGGCGCACTTTGACGGCCCTCCAAATGTTAGCTGCTACCCTCTGCGTGTGTTGTTCCTTGACCTCCTCTGGTGTATTAGACGCACAGGATAAATAGACCCAGGTGCTATCATTTGGGTATGAAGGAGCCCAGTGATGAGGTTTGAGTCTCAGCTTGGCAGCTCTCTCACCACATGGCCTCCGCCTTGGTCAAATTCCTGAGGTTAAGGGAGGCTCAGAGAGGTTAAGGTCCTTCCTTCACTGTGTGAAGGATTATATGGAACCCAAGTGCCCAGCACATGAGGCACCCTCCATAAATGGCAGGATTGTTGTCAACCCCATAAAAAGCACGCCAGGCCCCTTGGCTTTTGTGGCCTGGGGTGCCACAGCTGGTTCACCAGGCACCCAGGGAGGTTTGGGCAGGCCTGGAGCAGGCCCTGAGGGCGGCTGGCCTTGGGAAAGGGCCCACGTCGCAGGCCCCACACGGTCAAAGCATTTTAAAGGCCTTGTATTAGAAAAATAAACCAATTAAATAATACTGCCCCCCATAAAAGCTGACTTTTAATGGGTTCCATGGTGGGGTTTTGCTCTGTGGCGGTCTCGTAGCCATTGGTCTTGGGGCGACTGTCTGCCGCCACAGGGAGAGTTTAATCTTGCACGGGGTGGGCAGACTTTTACAAGTTTTACAGCTGTTTTTCCTCCTCCAAAGTGTTGCTATGTCATTGTGCGCTGAGGGCAACCTGCATGCATTTAACAGTTTACCTCGTTTGGGGTGGAAATGAAAAATGAAGTAATAAATTAAAGAAAAACACAACGTGGATTTTTCCCCTCTTCTCGAGGCAACCGTGGAAGAACAAAGAACCAGTGTTTCCCCAGACCTACTGCTTAATCAAATTCTAATGGCTTTTATGTATGGACCCTTGCCCACGGGACCCGCCTCCTCCCCAGAGAGGGCTCCAGGGCACAGGGGGTGTGTTTGGGGCTTGTCCTGCCGACCCCAGGTTAGAGGGTCAGCAAACGACAGCCCAGGGGCCACATCTGACCCACTGCCTGTTTTTGTGAAATGATTGGGGGAAAAAAAATCAAAAGATTTCCTGACACGTGAGAATGACATGGTGTGGACACACCTGCAAGCTGGGGAAGACCCATGGGGCCCCGTGGCACTGGGCAAAGGACTAGCTCAGCCAGAAGCTGGTTCTCTCTCTTCTTTTCCCACCTGTTTCTTCTTCCCACCTCTGTGCCTTTTCCTTCGTCAGACAGCAAATGTTTGCTGCCTATTTCTGACAAGCCTTCACTTTCTCTCCTTAGTCATGCGGAGGAACCCCTTTGGTGTGGACATCTGCTGTCGGAAGGGGTCCCGAAGCCCCCTGCAGGAGCTCTACAACCCTACCCAGGTAAGCCCTGGAAACTTCTTTGCTTCTCCACTCAGAGTCCATGTGTCAGTTTTTGGGGGAGGCAGGGAGATTGTAAAACTCCAAAATTCTGGTCTTTGGGGATTTGAAATTTCTTTCCATTGCCTGGGTTTTTACCTTCAGCTGGTTGCTTTCTCAGTCACCCTTTCTCTATAGAGTGGCTCTGCAATTCTCGCAAGAGGTATTTCGAATGAGAGGAAGGGCTTGGTGGAGTGCTGGACTGAGCTTTGAACCTGCTCAGGTTTTGGGTCCCTGAGAACACATAGCTGCAGGTGCCAGCAAGGGGACTCTGAAATTGCAGAGCCTGCCAGGCTGTGCAGTCTCCCTGTGGATGTCCCCAAAGAAGGCCCACATGGGGGATGAACTCACCACCCAGATCTCTCGCCCCCGAGAGGTGCATCTCACTGCGCCAGTCTAAGACCCTTGTGTGGGGAGACTTTTTGCCAAGTGACTGTCATGGTAAGTTGAACTTGATTATGAAGAGTTCCTCTCTGAGCAAAATAAGCTCCAACCATGACACTTTTCTCCATGGAAAGCTAGGAGCAAAGGGAGGAGGCCTCGTTACCATGGTGATGGCAACGTTGGTGTGTGTGGGTCTTGATGAGAAGACTCCAAGGCTGGCCCTTTTGGGAGAACATTAATTACCTTGTGAAGCCAAGAACTGGTGAATGAACAACTAGTGACCCATTAGCTGACCTTTGATAGCTGGTGGGAAAGGGGGGAAATGTACTGCTTTGGCTATAATCTCTGAGATTGATCTTGTATCAAGTTCTTAAGTTAGCCTTTCTGTGGACCAAGGTGCTTGCAGAGGAAGAAACTCTTTGCTTCCCTAAAAGTGCTGAATTCCTGCAAGTCTTGCCAAGGGATGAGCCTGAGAACTTTCTGATTCCACATCTCTTTCTTGTCTTTCATCCTTTGGAAAAGTGGACTCGAATTTGTGCAAAATGGGCGGCCTAACCATGTTAATGCACACTCCTCTTTCAGCCCCATCACTTTGGAACTCAGTGTGGTGGGGCCAGATTAACCAGGCCATTGCAAACTCAGATTGCCCGATGTCTCCTTTACTGGGATTTCTGGTAACTCAGCAGGGAATTGGTCTTTTAAAAAAATGGTTATTGAAGTATAGTTGATTTACAATGTTGTGTTTGTTTCAGGTGTACAGCAGTGAATCAGTTTTTTATATATAGATAGATATGAATACTTTTTTAAAAAAATGCTCTCTTCCACTATAGGTTGTTACAAGATACTGAGTATAGTTCTTTATGCTATACAGTAGGTCCTTGTTGGTTATCTTGATTTGGGTTTTTGTTTGGTGTCCCAATAATCTGATTACTATAGGCCAGTCTCCCACCTGTTCACATATTGGTCCTGGGAAGAGACTTCAATAGAAAGGATTTCTGGTTGGTGAAAGTGGAAGTGTTAGTCGCTCAGTCGTGCCCAAATCTCTGCAATCCCAAGGACCATAGCCCACCAGGCTCTGTCCATGGATTTCTCCAGGCAAGAATACTGGAGGGCATTGCCATTCCCTTCTCCAAAGGATCTTTCTGACCCATGGATCGAACCCGGGTCTGCTGCATTGCAGGCAGATTCTTTACCTTCTGAGCCACCAGAGAAACCTCTCTTCTGGTAAGCCATGTTGAAAACACGTGCTATCAAGACGCGAACCATACCTGTCTCTTTCAGTTGACCTCCTCTGTTCTCAGATTATTTTCTCTTTTGAAACAAGACTGCTGAAGGGCTCCTGCTTTCCTGAGCAAATTTTATGAGCAGCAGATGGTGTCATGGGAAAAGCTATTTCTGAAGTAGATGTTTCTCTGGACAGGTAGTCTATGGACTGTGTCGGCCCCAGTCATTGTTGCATCCCCAACCCTGGCCTATGGTAGGTGCCCCCTGAGTGTCTGTGATTGAAAGAGTGAAAGTCCAGGTTTAAATTCCTCTTTCACTCCCAGCTGGTTGTGCAACCTTGAATACATGATGAGTTCTCTTTAGGGTCAGCTTTCCCATCTCTCTGGAGTGTTGGGAGGATAAAATAATTCTGATGTGTCAGGGGCAGAGTAAACATGATTTATCATTATCATGATTGTGAGAATGGCTTCACTGCTGGAAGCCTTGACTCAAGGGTCAGACCTGGGTTCCAAGTTTGTTTTCTTCATGTACCAGCTATGTGAGTGTGGGCAAGACACTTAACCCATCTGAGATTGCCTCCCTCCTTTATAACATGGTGCCAACAATTCCTGCCTTGCGGGCTTCCACGAGAAGATGTGCCTTGCTCAATGCCTCCTATGGAGTTCGCTCCTTCCCAGATTTGTTCATTCATTTACTCATTCATTTCTTCATCCACTGTTGTGAATGCCCACTATATGTAGCACATTGCCAGGCCCTGGGCACAAAAGGCTGAGCAGGGCTTGTGTGGTTAGCCTTCTGTATCTGCTTCTCCTTGCTATTCCAAGGTTGACTTGAGTGGGTTGCCTGGTGAAGGAGACCCTGCTTGTTCTATTTGTTAACCGATCAAAGAAGAGAACCTTCCTGGGTAGAACCTTCCATCTCTTCCATCTGGCAGTGTTGGATGAGATGCTCACTTAGAAGCCTAGGACCTGGGAGGGAAGATGGGGCTGGGGAGGCGTGTCTGGGAGCCGTTTGTGAGGGAGTAGGTGGGTGAGTCACCAGCCTCCATCAAGAATGTTGTGGGCAAGCTGTCTGTCCCCTTTTGCTGGTAACCAGGAAAATGTCCCTGCAGGAAGATCTCCACATTTCCTCGGGATGTTGTCCCGGAATGTTTTTTTCTTAAGCTGGTTTCCTTTACAAGCTGCAATTATGTTCTCTTCCCACACACGTTCCGACGGGGGCGCTTCTCTGAGAAACTGTCTTCGTGATCTTTGGGAGGCTGTGGGCTGAAGAGTTCAGAGGAGAGAAGGGAGCGGGAACTCCTGTGGAGCCGAGTCTGGTTTTGTGTCCATAAGACTTTCACAAACGCTGCACCCAGTGGGGCTTGGTTTTGGTTTCTTGTGTTCCCCTACCAGCCGAGCTCTGGAAGCTGCTAAGTCTGGACCGATGTTATCACAGAGGCAGATGACAAACACTGTAATTGCTAGAAACCAAACTGCTCCCAGAGATGCCATTTCCCCTTTTTATGCTGACTGGTTGTTTGGGTTTGATATATGATGGTGAAAACAGGAACTGTGTATTTTAGACAATAAGGAAACCAACATTATGGCAAGTAGAGCCATCTTAGTTACCTGGTACTGGGAATGTAGGCAAATGCTCTCTGCATGCATGCATGCTAAGTTGCCTCAGTCCTGTCTGACTCTGAGACCTTGTGGACGGCAGCCCATCAGGCTCTTCTGTCTGTGGGATTCTCCAGGCAAGAGTACTGGAGTGGGTTGCTGTGGCCTCCTTCAGGGGATCTTCCTGACCCAAGGATGCTCATAAACTTCTCATGGAATGTTTGTGTCAAGCCCTAAAGTAGGTGGTACACCCCCATTTTACATATGGGACAACTGGGGCCAAGGAAGTTGTCACACAGCTTGTAAGAAGCAGAGTGAAAATTCAAATCCAGGACAAGCTATGAATCCATTTATTTCTGTGCTGTATTCACTGTTGCCAGCAAAGTTCTCTTGGCAAGAATTACCCCCATCCAAAAAAGAAAAAAAAAAAATCACATCCAGATTTTCACTGGACAAAAATCTTAAAAGTTCCCTTAGGAAAATTGGCTATAATCTGCTTTTAGTGTCCGAGGTTTTCTTATTTTAGTGCCCTAACCATTAAAACAACAGTGGGTGGAAAAAAAAGTTTGTAGGTGATATTCTTAGAAAAACTGTACTCTGATGTCTTATAATTTTCCTGGTTCTCCGCTGTCTTCCTGGCCCCAAAATAAAGCGTAATTGCTGATCATATCAGCTGGCGTCAAGTCACCGAAAGTTCAGGAGTTGCCAACTGCATATTTGCGGGCCGAACACATGTGCGGGCCACCCCACTCAGCCTAGAGAGCAGGGCAGAGCTCCGCTGTCAGCCATTAATAGGGCATAATTGCCCCAAAAATGCCAGCAAGGGGTGGGACAGCCTGTCTTGCCTCACCCACCTCCCGGTCCCCTCGTGGGTTCCCTGAAGTCTTCCTGGCATCACTCATGTGGTTCAGCCCTGCCTTGCCTGCTTCTTTCTTTAGCGTTTGCACTTGCTCTGTGATTACTATGTTCCAAGAAGACAGATGCTCAGTCCAGGGGCTAACCAGGAACTTATAAGTCCATGGAGGCCTCCATGCATGTGCCAGTGGCCTGCAGACCTTCCTAGGGGCCCCTGGGGACCAGAAAATACAGTATTTTGACCAGTCAATATTTTATTACAATAATAATTTAAAAAATTGAACCTTTATTGGTACAGTCTTCTATGTGTTAAGTATATTTCCTTCTCCATAAGATGGGCTCCAAGAAGAAGGATGGAGAGAGGGAGAGAAGGGAAGGAGGAAGGGAAAGGAGGAAAAAAGTTACTGTTCATTGAAAGTCAGTGACTTTCCACATGTATCTCATGGAATCTTTACAACAGTCCTAGAAGGAAAGTTATCTATAACTCCATCCTTCCGATAAGTTAACTGAGGATCAGAAGGGCTAAGTAATTTGCCAAGATCCCATAGCTCCTTAATGGTTGTGCTGGGTCCACCTGACCGGGAGAGAAAGTGGGAGGAAGAACTTCTATCCCATTATCTTTCCTGGGTGGAAAAATGCTTTCTTGAGGTTGTTTCATGGCGAGTGAAGCTGAGCTCAGGATGGTTGCAGAATTCCTGAAGGCAGGGGCCAAGGTTCATGGAATGCACGATAGATGTCCGATAAACAATTGCAGATTTGTTTTTTCTCATGGAACATGATATTTGGAGCAGTCTTTCTTTCATGGTTGAAGCCAGGCTAAGTGGGAGTCCCTTCTTTCCCCTTCCCTAAGAACTCTGCTATAGGGTAGTACAGATTGGTGACATTTGGAAGTCAGGGTCTTTGATTAAGTTTTAGACTGAAAAAAGCTTGAGCTGTCCAAGGGAAGGTGGGAAACTCTTCCAGCTCCAACCTAAATAGTTTTCTGAGCAAGGCTTGCCAAGGTTTATTTTGTCAGCAGATGTTTATCAGATAAACAGAGGGAAAAGACAGGGGGAAGAGAGGCATGTAGGTAACAGAACATGATCAGTGCTGTTCCATGAAACTGGAAGTGTCTTGAAAGTTTATGGGAGGATCAGGAGTGAGCACTTAACCCTTTGAGGGGCAGGGCACAATGGGAAGCTTTCTAGAAGAGGCAGCATTTGAGCCAGGCTTCTGAAGACTTAGCAGAGCAGAGAGAATGGCATTACAGAGGGATGAAAGAGCAGGAGTGAGGTGTACAGGTGGGACAGTTCATGGCATGTTCAGAGAATGGTGAGGGGTTTGTAGCAGGCGTGAAAAAGCATGTTGTAAGCTGACTGGAGAGGATACGGAAGAGGGGCAGGTTGGTACCAGCTTCATAAGGCTTGCTCACCCTTCCAGAGGGGTTAGTAGTCCCTAGAGACCCCCAGAGATGGTGTGCAACTTACAAAGCAGCTTCTGCTTCTGGCTCGGCTGCTTGTTAACTTCTTTTAGGAGGTCCGGCCCCTCCTGACTGCAGTCTCCTCCTCTGTAGCACGAAGGGGTTGAATTGCACCCATGCTTCCCCACACCTCGTGCACTCGTGAGCTTCGAAAAATCACCAGTGCCCAGATCCCCAGGGATTCTTATTTTTTTTTGGAGGCGTGGGGGGGGGGTGGTTTGGTCTGGGATAGGGCTGGGGTGGAACCAAAGTTCCCTGGTTGGTTCTGATGGGCAGCCTGAGTTCCGAAGCACTGGGTTGGAGATTCTGGAAGGACCCCTCCAGTTTTCAAACCTTCAGGCGGATGTCTCTGGCAGTCCAAGGCAGGGATATGGGTTTGATTCCTGGTCAGGGAACTAAGATCCCACATGCTGTGCAGCATGGATAAAAAATAAAACTAAAAAATAAAGTCTTTGATTCTTTGGTTCTTACATCACCTGTNGATAAACAATTGCAGATTTGTTTTTTCTCATGGAACATGATATTTGGAGCAGTCTTTCTTTCATGGTTGAAGCCAGGCTAAGTGGGAGTCCCTTCTTTCCCCTTCCCTAAGAACTCTGCTATAGGATAGTACAGATTGGTGACATTTGGAAGTCAGGGTCTTTGATTAAGTTTTAGACTGAAAAAAGCTTGAGCTGTCCAAGGGAAGGTGGGAAACTCTTCCAGCTCCAACCTAAATAGTTTTCTGAGCAAGGCTTGCCAAGGTTTATTTTGTCAGCAGATGTTTATCAGATAAACAGAGGGAAAAGACAGGGGGAAGAGAGGCATGTAGGTAACAGAACATGATCAGTGCTGTTCCATGAAACTGGAAGTGTCTTGAAAGTTTATGGGAGGATCAAGAGTGAGCACTTAACCCTTTGAGGGGCAGGGCACAATGGGAAGCTTTCTAGAAGAGGCAGCATTTGAGCCAGGCTTCTGAAGACTTAGCAGAGCAGAGAGAATGGCATTACAGAGGGATGAAAGAGCAGGAGTGAGGTGTACAGGTGGGACAGTTCATGGCATGTTCAGAGAATGGTGAGGGGTTTGTAGCAGGCGTGAAAAAGCATGTTGTAAGCTGACTGGAGAGGATACGGAAGAGGGGCAGGTTGGTACCAGCTTCATAAGGCTTGCTCACCCTTCCAGAGGGGTTAGTAGTCCCTAGAGACCCCCAGAGATGGTGTGCAACTTACAAAGCAGCTTCTGCTTCTGGCTCGGCTGCTTGTTAACTTCTTTTAGGAGGTCCGGCCCCTCCTGACTGCAGTCTCCTCCTCTGTAGCACGAAGGGGTTGAATTGCACCCATGCTTCCCCACACCTCGTGCACTCGTGAGCTTCGAAAAATCACCAGTGCCCAGATCCCCAGGGATTCTTATTTTTTTTTGGAGGCGTGGGGGGGGGGTGGTTTGGTCTGGGATAGGGCTGGGGTGGAACCAAAGTTCCCTGGTTGGTTCTGATGGGCAGCCTGAGTTCCGAAGCACTGGGTTGGAGATTCTGGAAGGACCCCTCCAGTTTTCAAACCTTCAGGCGGATGTCTCTGGCAGTCCAAGGCAGGGATATGGGTTTGATTCCTGGTCAGGGAACTAAGATCCCACATGCTGTGCAGCATGGATAAAAAATAAAACTAAAAAATAAAGTCTTTGATTCTTTGGTTCTTACATCACCTGTTACATGAAAAGGAGCTCAGAGCATGTGCACTGAAGTGAAGTCAAGTGAAAGTAGCGCAGTTGTGTCTGACTCTTTGTGACCCCACGGGCTGTACAGTCCATGGAATTCTCCAGGCCAGAATACTGGAATGGGTAGCATTTCCTTTCTACAGGGGATCTTCCTGACCCAGGAATCAAACCCAGGTCTCCCCTCTTGCAAGCAGATTCTTTTCCAGCTGAGCCACAAGGGAAGCCCGTGTGCACTGAGGTTGCTCCCTATCTTTTCTATGGTCTTTCTATATGAAGGACCATGTTACCTATTTGCACTCAGCCTCATTCACCAACACGAGGTGACCACATTTCTTCCTATGCTCCATGGAAGGTTGGTTGATGCCCTGAGCTTTGGAGACTCATTATGTGAACAAACCTAAGAAGTCGAGCCCTTGGGCAGTGAATCGGGCAGAGCCCCATGTAAAGGACACTTGAGCCACTTGGCTCTTGATCCCATAAAAAGGAGAACCCCAGACTGATTCCAAGCCAGACACCAGGTGGGTGCTTCTGAAGGATCAGCTTCAGTCTCACAAATGAGCACGAAAGGGCTCTCTTCCTTGAAAATCATTCTTCGGGAAGAAAGATTCTGAATGGCCGTATCCACTGGGGAAGGCAAGAGAGCAGACATTGGACGGTCCCCAACTCTGGTCAATTAATCCCTTCATTACCAACCACCTGGTAAATGACGAGTCCATCTAATTATCTTGCTTTGACCCAACAGCTGTCTACTTAATTGATTTAGTTGTGGATCGGCTCCTCATTCAAAGATATTACTTACTGTCAGCCCAGCAGAACGGCAGCTGGCCGGCAAAGATGAAATATTACATCAACTTGATCTTACACACAGCACTTGGGAGCATGCTTCATTATTCATTGCAAATCACAATGGATGAGCAGAGCCCGTTGCAGAAACCTGGGGCAGCAGGTTGCCTTTTTCACTATGACCAGTGGCTTCTTTATTCTTGAACCAGAGAAGCTGTCCCTGGTCAGATTTCCAGTCCAGCCAGGACAGCTGGAGGATCTGGTGTCAGACACAATTTGGGTTGGCGGAGATGACTGGATGCTGGAAGAAAGGGGAGGATCCCAGCCCAGGTGTATGACCTGGGGCAGTTACTTAACCTCTTCAAGCCTTGATTTCCTTATCTGTAAAATAGGAGTGCGATACCAGAGTTGCAGGTTTGTGAGGTTTATCAATAAAAAGCACCTAGGACATGCCCAGAGCAGAGTGGGTGACAGTCGCTAGTCCTTAGTGATCTGGGTTGAGTTAAGTAACCTGGGACTTTTCTTAGGGGGTCTGGGATCATGCTTGGTCCCTGTCCTGTAGGCTCAGATGTTTGGCAGATGCATACTTGGACTTGTGTTGAATAATAATAAGATAGATGATTTCCTCTTGCCTGAAAGCTACTAGCTATTCATCATGAGCACTACCTAAAAATTTTGATTGATATTATGTGTCTGGTAGACTCAGTTGTTGGGAAGCTTGCTGTGCTGATTTTTAAGGCCATGAGTACCTCTGGATGGAATGTGTGTGCGCATGTGTACATTCAACCCACATCCTGGAAAATGGGCAAATTCAACTGTTAAGTTTTAAAGGTCTCTTGTGGTTGCTTGTGTCTGTTTTACCTCCAGCACATAGGTAAGTGTGTCAGTGATAGTTGTTGTAAAGTAAGACCATCTCTGGCCCATGTTAATGCGAGGCCATTGATTTCATGGATTGGTTCACATTTCACACAGGCGGTTTTTATAGACAGTTGTTCTGTTTCTGGAAACCTAATTTGACCCAATATATTCAAATCTCAGTAGCTGAGCTCTCTAATGGGGTTCTTCTGTATCAGGCTGTGTGGGTATAGTCTGGTAGATTTCAATGAGAGGAAGGCATTCAAGTGACAAAACGACCTTAGCAATTTCCAAATGGTAACACAGCTGTAAAAGCTACCATTTTTGGAAAGTTATTTCCTAAATTGCCCTCAATTATAAGAGGCCTCTACATAATTTGATTTTTCTGTAAACTATACAACTCAAGGAGCTTCACAGTCAACTGGATTTTTAACCTTGTTGAGATGGATAGAACTGAGACAAAGCCCTGGCTTGTTCTTAAATTCTCTGTAAGAAAGACATGGGAGTGGGGTGGGCGTCAGCCTCCTCCCCATCCTGCTTCCCTCTTGATGGCCAAGTTAGCCTGTGGGTCTTGTGGGGAGCAGAGTTTACACCCTGCCTCCAGCACTAATTACTGTGAATTCTGGGGCAAACAGCTAAACTTTTTCAAGCCCTGGAGACCTTGTTTATGAAGTAGGAGTAAAATACCAACTATTCAGTTATTAAGAATTAGGATTTATAGTGCAGGTTCTTGGCACATGGCAAGCTGCTCAATCAGTGCTGTTTTTTAAACATTTATATTAGCTCAGATGAAGCTTTCTCCAGGAAGCTCGCCCTGATTTTTCTCCCTTCAAACTCAGGTTAAATGTCCTAGAAAGCTACTGCCTGCTTACAACATAATATGATTTGTATATGTTATTTGAAATTTTCTAGCAGTCACATTTTGAAAAGTAGAATGAAAAACAGGTTAAATTCATTTTAATAACATATTTTATTTAATCCAGTATAACCAATATATGATCATCGCTACCTTCAATCAATAAGAATATTAAGATATTTATCACTCTTGTTTTTGTATGGACTTTTTGAAGTCTCATGTGTATTTGACACGGCGCATCTCACTTTGGGTTGGCCATGCATCACATGCTTAGTGGCTGTATCTGCCTGGTGGACATACTGGACATTGCAGGTCTATGAAATGCCACACTCTCCTCACCCCTGTGTCATTCGTGACACTTACCTTGTGTTTGAAATGATCTCACTAGACTTTGAGCCTCTTGAGAGCAGGGGTGATCATTCATCTTGGTACCTGGAGGCTACTCCAGCCCGCCACAGAAAAGGAGCTCAGTAGGTGCTTGGCCCTGAGTGAATTGCCTGTCCTGGGCTGTGAGCAAGCCTGGTGTGTGCAGTCACGCTGAGGAGGTGACCAGGGCTTTGTGCCCCCAGAGGCCCTGACGCAGCTGACCATTGAGCCCGTAGATTTGCTGGGACCCGGTAGGTCCATGGTCTGAAGAGGGCATCTCCACTCTAGGCCGATGCCTGTTGTTGCTGTTCATCACTCAGTGGTGTCCGACTCTTTGCGACCCCATGGACTGTGCAGCACGCCAGGTTTCCCTGCCCTTCCCTATCTCCTGGAGTTTGCTCAGACTCGTGTCCATTGAGTTGATGATGCCATCCAACCATCTCATCCTCTGCTGCCCCCTTCTCCTCTTGTCCTCAATCTTTCTCGGCATCAGGCTCTTTTCCAGTAAGCTGGCTCTTTGCATCAGGTGGTTGAAGTATTGGAGCTTCAGCTTTAGCATCAGTCCTTTCAATGAATATTCAGGGTTGACTTCTTTTAGGATTGACTGGTTGGATCTCCTTGGTGTCCAAGGGACTCTCAAAAGTCTTCTCTAGCACCACAGTTCAAAAGCATCAACTCTTTGGCACTCAGCCTTCTTTATGGTCCAGCTCTCACATTCATACATCACTACTGGAACAACCATAGCTTTGACTTTGCGGACCTTTGTCGGCATGGAAATTTATTTCCTCCCAGTTCTAGAGGCTGCAAGTTGAAGATTGAGGTGTTGGCTGAGCTGGTTCCTCTGAGAGCCTGGGGAGGAAGCCGGTCCATGCTCCTTACCTGACTTCTAGCAGGTTCCTGCCGATCCGTGGCTTTTCTTTATAGAAGCATCAGCCCAGTCTCTGCCTTCATTTTCACACAATATTCTCCCTGTGTGTGTCTGCTTGTGTCCAAACCTCTCTTTTTTAATAAGGACTCCAAATGTATTGGATGGGGACCCACCTACTCTACTAGCTAACTAATTACATCTACAGTGACCTGCTTTCCAAATAAGGTCACATTCTGAGGTATCCCTCTTAGGATCTCAATAGATGGATGGAGGTAGGGGTGTGTGCAGTGCAATCCATGGCACCTGCTGTGTGCATAGCCCTGTGCTAGATGTGCGGGCATTTAAAAAAAGGAAGCCCTTGCCCTCGGTTTGTTCAAACTCTAATGGGTAAATCAGGCCGGTAAACTGACCATCACAAAAAGAAGTTCTGTTTGAGTTCAGTGTATAAAGCTGGAGGAGGTTAGAGAGAGACCAGAAAGTTAGAGGAGGCCCATGCACGTGTGAGTGTGTGCAGTCCTGGGTGCATGTGTATATGCGTAGCCTTTGTCCCCTCGATTGAGCAAAGGCACAGAAGTGGTGACACACACAGGATGTGTGGTTCCAGCCTCCCCTGAACAAACACCAGCCACGGAGAGAGGATGCCCTGACACGCAAGCGACTGGAGCTCTGTCTTTCCTGGGGTGCACCCCATCGACACCCCTCTGGTGAGGACCGGCAGCCCAGGGATGTGAGAAAACCAATTTCACTGTCGTTCCTGACTTGTAGAAAAGTCTGCAGCTCCAGTGTCTCCAGCTGATACTCTGCTATTCGGTATCTGCATGACCACGCCGGGGGACGCTGCCAGGTTGGCCCTGCCTCAGCCTTGGCAGGTGCAGAGCCACTCTGGAAGGAAGCTGGTCTTTCTGGAACATGCCCCAGGGGTGGGACGCCCAGGCAGACTCTGCTGCTGCCTAAAATGGCCTGGTGCAATGTTTCCTTCCCTTTGTCTTCCGTCAGGGGTTTAAAGCCACAAAATAGCCAGCATAGAGCTCTGGCTGTCTTTTGGAGAAACCACTCCGCCCGTGTGTTCCTCTCCAGCCTGTGCCCTGCAGGATACCCGCAGATAGGTCCACAGCTGTAGGGGCGTCTTGCCAGGGCAGGGCTTGGCTGTGGAGGGCCTGCCAGCTCACTGCTTGCTTGGTTCCAGGTCTCATATCCTGTCCCAGTGTTTGAGGGAAAGTTCTGAGGAAAAAAGGGGGAATGTCTGAGGCTTTAGCAGTGGTTAAGAGCACACGCCTTAGGACCAGCTGGGACTCCAGAGCCACCCCGTGCCAGCTGTGTGGCTTGGGATGGCTTCTTACCATCTCTGTCCTCAGTTTCCTCACCTGTAAAATGAAGATAATCATACTAGCCCTGACCTCATGGGGTTCTTCTGAGGATTGTGTGAACCCACAGAATGAGGCTGGCAGAGGTGTTTGCTGTGTGCTATTTGCTATGACTATCATTCAGGTACAAAAGCCAGGAAGGAGGAAATGATCCTGGGGGCAGATGAGAAAGCTGAAGCCTAGATCACTGGGAAGGCAAGGCTCCATGTAGCCAGCTCATCTTCCACTTGTTTAAAGGGAACTCTGTCTTCTAGAGCAAGAAGGTCTCTGTTTTGGCTGCAGTTCAGAATCAAAAAAGGAAATTTAAAACGCCCTCACTTTCAACCCCTAAATCAGAATTTTGGGGAAGCTGGTACTTTTCTCAGAGCTCCCAGTTGATCCCAGGGTGCAACCACAGTTTGAGAACCACTTGCTCTGGGTTTTTCCTAACTCAGAGATAGTTCGGGAGACCAGCAGCCTGGGAATCACCTGGGAGCTTGTTAGAAATGCAGAACTTGGCCTCGACCCCAGTCTGCAGAATGGAAACCTGCATCCTTCCAGGGTCCCAGGTGGTCGACACCGGTGATAACTGGAGAGGGCTCCTGAGACAACAGCTTGCTCTCTGGGGGCTCCCAGAAGAAGCAGCTGTCCCTGCACTTGATGATCAAGGACAGATGGCACAGAGTTTGCATGGGTTTTGGAGATGGAGACCAAGAAAGTATCTTTACCTTTCCTGGAGCCTGGCTTGCTCTGCTTTTCTGAAAACTTAGAAAGTGGATGCTGCGTGGGGTTCTTGTCAGAGGCAGGGAGCAGGCATCCCATGGCAGGTTAGATGGATGGGCAGCCTCTCGGATCCTTTGGATATATTAAATGTTCATTAATTGTCTCAACTCAGGGAGAAAGAGGGCTTCCTTGGGGGCTCAGATGGTAAAGAATCTGCCTGCAATGCAGGAGACCTGGGTTCCATCCCTGGGTTGGGAAGATCCCTTGGAGGAGGGTATGGCAACCCATTCCAGTATTCTTGCCTGGAGAATCCCCACGAACAGAGGAGCCTGGCAGGCTATAGTCCATGGGGTCGCAAAGAGTCGGACATGACTGAGTGACTAAGCACAGGGAGCAAGAAGTGTGGCTTTGAACAGGGACCAGGGAAGCAAAGGCCGTGTGATGCCTTTGAAAGATAGCTTCATCCTTCATGGGTGCTGTGCCCCTGGGGTAAAGGGGATTAGCGGGGTGAGGAACTGAGCTGGGCTTCCGTGGGTGGCCGCAGTCTGAGTTTATTCTCTTCATGGTTTGGGCTGTTCCTGACCTCACTTTGTCAGGAAATAGGAAGGAGGTACCCAAGAATGGGAAGATTGCTTGCTTTGAGTCGGCCTCGGTTAGGCACGGTAACTGCCTGTAATTGTCCCTCAGTTCATTCTTCTCAGGAGGGGCCTGTTTTCATTAATCCCCCTGGATCTGTGCTACGAACTTATTGGAGACACCGCTTGGTCGCCATCTTTTCTCCTCTTGCCAGAATCCCAACCAAAAGTCTGTCTTCAAACAGTAATGAGGATGATTCCAGGTCTCTTTCCTAATTGGCAGGAAGCACAGAGCCGGTGAAGGCAACCAGGCAGCTTGGTAAGGCCAGGGGAGGGGCTGCCCATGTTGGGAAGGGTTTACCATACCAAGTGGTAAATCCACTGGGCTTCTGTTGGGTCAGTGTTGGGTCCACAGTCTGGCATGGACCACAGCAGTAGCTGGCAGAGGAGATTATAGGAAAGGGTTCACTCACCCCCAAACCCCCTGATCACTAAGAGTAAAGAATTAAATATGCCCTTGGTTTTCACAACCCAGATGAAACATTCTGAGTTCCACTTTTTTTCAAGGACAACCTGGAAACCCATCATCAGGGGGTAGTACTTACCGTCTTTCAGAGGGACACGTTTGAATCAGATGAAGCCCGTCCCTTAGCTCATCCTCAGCTCGCCCCACCGTCCCCTCAGCACAGCTGCTGTGTAATTCCGTAACTGTTCTTCCTGAAGACCCTTCATTCTAGAACTGCTGGATCCGCTTGAAAATTGCGTCTCGTTTTATAGGGAAGTTGCCTGCTGGCTTGGCCTTCAGAAATGAGGCTATTTGGGACCTGTCCCTCCATGGTGTGTCACCACTAGACTGGCTCACAGATGGCACCCCCGCTTCTTCCCACGTGCTGCCCCGGGCCACTCTCATTCACGATGGTTGATCTCAGCTGAGGGCCCTGGCTCTCAGTAGGTTTTCTTCATTTTACAGGATAGATGAGCCGGTGCCTGAAAAGAAATGTAACTTTTGAAAGGAATTGGCAGACACCAGGGGAGTTCAGAGACAGCTGATAATCCAGTCATTCACGGTCATGAGGGAAAGGGTTGAATGAGAAATGGAAATGCACGTGTAAATCTCCAGGTCTCATGTTAATCAATTGCTCATGTTAATCAATTGCCTTCTCTCCCAAGATGGCTTTAACCAAGGCCAACAAACAGGCTGATTCATCACTTTCTTCAGAACTGACCTGAGTGTTCAGTACAAAAGAGATAATTTGCCAAGCCCTTTTTTAATGAGTATCTAGAAGAACTGCAGTTTTTTTTTTTAAGTGTATTATTATTGCTCTTTTTGTTATTCATGCAGAGTAAAGTGTCATTTTCCTTGAGAAAGTGACAAAATGAGCTGCTTCCACGGGTTGGTTTGTTCACTGTTGTCTTATCAGAGAACAACATTTAACATGGTGATTTTTTTTTTTTTTTTTTTTTTAGGAAAACAAAATAAAAAAACTGTTGAGATTCAGACTTAGATCACATTGAAATAAGGATCAGGAGCCAGGAGAATGAGGGTCAATTATAATTTATTTTCCCCCAGATTTTGGGTTGTAAATCAGAGGGGAAGGAGTGATTAGCATCTTGAAGAGAGAAAGCCTGGTTAAAAGCAGCCCATGGCAAATTGCTGCCTTTGGCTATCTGATTAATGTCTGAGGTACAGCCTTTCTTGAGCCTAAGAACCCCCTGCTTAGCTTATCAGTTGCTCAAACTGAACTTGATAAATAGCAATGACTAAATCCAGTGCAAACTTTGGGAGATGGTGGTGCTTCTGACCTCAGGTTTTATACAGTGGGGTCCTGGGGAGCCCTGCAGACCACTGCCACCAGGTGAGGGGCATCTTAAGCAAGCAAACAAGCAGGCAAGCTCAGTCTCTTCGGTCGTGTCCAACTCTTTGTGACCCTAGGGACTGTGGCCCACCAGGCTCCTCTGTCCATGGGATTCTCCAGGGAAAGGATCTCTTTGGGGAATAAAAGCCAAGCTGGACTCAGGTGAAGTCTGTGAGGTGAAGGCTCTCTAACTCTGTGTGAGTGCTCTTTTATGTCCAACTCTTTGTGAGTCCATGGATGGTAGCCCACCTGGCTCCTCTGTCCATGGAATTTTCCAGGCAAGAATACTGGAGCGGGTTGGCATTTCCTTCTCTGGGGGATTTTCCAGACCTGGGGATTGAACTGTGTCTCCTGTGTATCCTACACTGGCAGGTAGATTCTTTACCTCTGAGCCGTGAGTGAAGCCCGCTGATGCCTTAACTTGGTGCCTTAAACTCTAGACCAGAGGTCCCCAAGCATTTTCTACAGACAGAACTTTAGATGTCTGTTACAATGACTCAAAGGAGGGCATGGCAACCCATTCCAGTATTCTTGCCTGGAGAATCCCATAGACAGAGGAGCCTGATGGGCTATATCCATGGGATTGCAAAGAGTCTGCGATGACTGAAGTCACTTAGCACAGCACAGTGACTCAACTCTGCTGCTGTAGCGTGAAAGCAGCTGTCAGCTATATATATAATGAGTGGACATGGCTAGATTTGGTCCACAGGCAACCTCTGCTTTAGACAGTGTTGACAGCCAGAAGCCTCAGGTTCAAGTGCCAGCCTCTCCACCCTACAAGGGCATTCTTGGGCAAGACATGAAGACTCCCAGCACTCAGGTCCTTTACTTCTAAAAATAGGAATCACAGTGCTCCTCTCAAGAGATGGTGAGAGCATTTGTAAAGTGTAGAGAACTGAACCTAACTTGGTTATTAGCATTTTGTTGCTGATGTGCAGTCATGGTCCAGGCCACCTATGGTGGATGAAGCATGCATATATATTTGGTAGAAAACGTTAGGTGCTGGCCAACCAGCTCTCCTGTCTGTAATTGCATGATGAAATTAGAACATGCTATTTAATTTCAATTACATTCATTTTCTTCGGGGATATGAGAGGAGTACCAGCCTCTAAAAGCTTCCCTTTCCCGCCATGAGAAATTTCTCAAGCAGCAATGCTTTCAGTCTAACCTGAATTGATCTCCATTCTGGAAATTGCAAATGAGCAAAATGACCATGATGAATGGGGGCTCTGGAGAAACACAATGCTTGGGCTCAATGTCTCAGACTAGAGAAGGGAAACCTGGAGCCTTTATTGGGGAAGATGGGTGATAAATGAATTGCCAAGCGGGAATTGGAGGATGGTTAGTGAATAAACCCATTGTGCTGAGCAATTATGCATCTCATTAACATGCACTCGGTTTTGGCCTTGATACTATGAGAATTGTCAGAGCAAATATGTGCAAACCTCAATTTTGAAGTTTGAAAAGGGATCAGTGCATAATTGGCGGGAGAAATAAAAGAAGGGAGATGGTTCGAACGATAGGTATTAAATGGCTATTGCAGTAAGAAGACAGAGATGTAAAGAGTCAGACACCCTGATCACTCAAGACACAGTGCATGTGGTCTTAGAGTCACATTCGGGCCACGTGGACAGTGCCTTTGGTGCTCTTAATAAGCTTTCTTGGGATCAAAGCTGTTTGCTCTATACAAAGTTTCAAGAATGCTTGGGTTGTGTTTGCTGAATGAATGAATGACTGGTGCTGGCCCCATGATTGTCAAATAAGTGAATGAAGGCGGGAGGGAATGAATGAGCAAATTAACAAACCAACAATTCGTGTAAAATGAGGATGATAATAGTACCTACCCATATTGTAGGGTGGGAGGATTAAATGGGAGAACTCGTCTAAACAGCCGGCACAGTGCCTGACAGTAGCAGGCACTCAGTTTCAGTGGGTACTGTTACTTCTTTCACCAGGTGTGTTGGTTTGCTTGGACAGCCATAACAAGATACCTCAAACTGGGTGACTTAAACAACAGATACTTATTTCTCAATTCCCGAGGCTAGAAGTCCAGGGTTAAGGTGCAGGCAGGTTTGGTGTCTGGTGAGGTCTCTCTTCCTGCCATGCAGATAGCCACCTACTTGCTATATGGTCTTTTCAGATCTCTGGTGTGTCATCTTCTTCTAAGGTTATCAGTCCTGTTGGATTAGGGCCTCACCCTTACCTGATTTAAACTAATTATGTCCTTAAAACTGGAGTAGGAAATGGCAACCCACTCCAGTATTCTTGCCTGGAGAATCCTGTGAAGAGGAGCCTGGCGGGCTACAGTCCATGGGGACGCAGAGTTGGATCCAACAGAGTGACTGAGCACATTTCCTTGAAAGCCTTGTCTTCAGTTACAGTCACACTGGGGAGCTGGATGGTTAGGCCTTCAATATATGGATTTGGGGAGGACATGATTCCGTATGTTACATTCAGTAAAGAATCAGACCTTGCTTTTGCATTTAGAAGGCCTAACCTTGTCATTGAGCAACTACACTGGATTAATCTTTTCCTGGGAAGAGAAGTTGGAGGTGCCCTAATGTTCCTGAAAATTGGGTGAATTTCCGACAGCATACATCCTTCCCCATGGGGATGTCTGTCTTGCGTTCTTTGAAGACCTTAGCAGTCAGCTTTTTACTTTCCATTGTTAGACAAATGGGCAACTCATTCAAGCTTTTTTTTTCTTAAAAAAAAGGCAAAATACCTGAACTCTGTCTCTAAGGCTTCGGTAAAACAGATGCCCTAGGAGAGGAGGTCAGCCTCACTAAAGCTGCTCTTCTGTGTTAGCACGAGCACTAATAGGATCTCATTTCTTTCTCTATTTTCATTTTCATCTCCAAATCTGCCTGGAAGACAATGCGAGCTCATTAACTTGAACTTGCATGTTTGAAATGTGTAACATTTCCTGCAAGTTCCCCATGAAGTGGGATTCATGATGCACATTAATTGTGTGAACATAATTAGCAAAGAGGAGTGGTGCAGAATAGGGAGGTACCTGGAGGTGATCCAGTCCTTTCCCTTGGTGACTTTTTCTTTCTAAATGTAGGAATGGAGACCCGGTGCATGGACCTGGCCCCTCCAAGCTCACCCAATGGCACCATTCCCCCTTTCTTCAGGACCCCAGCTTAATTCAAGGTGTCTTGTTTGCTTGTGAAAGACACAAGCACTTTACTATTGTGAGTTGCTTTTACGGTGTGGAATTCACATATTAAACATACATTTAAAAAGTTTTTTCTGCATTTCAGGCTTTTCCACTAATTATGACTGGCCTTCTCCCAAGCTAGTTCGAGCTATTTTGGTGAAGTTTTATAGTTATTTAATAAGAAAAAGTATTTTTTCAAAACCTCATAAAACCTTCTGTACAATTCATTCTAACCAACACTCCCTCTTACAATTATGTCACTAACAACTTCTCTTTAAAAGGCCAGAACTTTTGTCTATTCATGTTAACCTTAAAAGCAGCATTCACCGAACCCCTGAAACAAGAAGTGTAATACTTTATAGGACTGGGGCAGAGTGAATGAAATAATGCCCGTGAAAGGGTTCTGTACATTAGGGAAGCACAGTCAAATGCTTTATGTTTTCCTTAATTGCCATTTCGGCGCTGGGCAGCCCCCCAAAGAGTGGTCAAAGTGTGTCGGTGGATGTAAAGGCAGCGTTTCCTTGGGGATTCCCCAAGGAATGGGCTGTTTTTTCGTGGGATTTGAAAAAAATAAATGCGATGCCTATTTATTCATCCACATCAAACTATAACTGCCACAAGGCCTGGAATGTTCTAGCCAGAGCATCACCATGTCCTCTTTCTGGAGTCAGATCTATTAAAGCACCAGAGAGCAAAAACAGATTATTCCGTGAACCCAGTTCAGAGCACTGGTGAGGCAGACAGAAATGTGTTTCTTAGGCTTGGGACTTGAGGAAATCTTTGCATGGCCGTGGCCAACAAGAGTGGAATACTCCCAGTATTTGGGTGGGGGACTTCTGAATCTTTCCTTCTTGGTTATTTAAGGTTTCTTTAATTCCATTTTGGGATTGTGGAAGATGAAGGATTATTTCCTTATTCATAACACCAGCTCTATACTTGGTAGGATGCTAAGGATGGTGGTGATGGTGCTGATGGTATAGCAGTGGCGGTGGTAATAGTAGTATTCAATTCAGTCACTCAGTCATGTCTGACTCTTTGCGACCCCATGAATCACAGCATGCCAGGCCTCCCTGTCCATCACCAACTCCTGGAGTTCACTCATACTCATGTCCATCGAGTCAGTGATGCCATCCAGCCATCTCATCCTCTGTAGTCCCCTTCTTCTCCTGCCCCCAATCTCTCCCAGCGACAAGGTTTTTTCCAATGAGTCAACTCTTCGCATGAGGTAGCCAAAGTATTGGAGTTCAGCTTCAGTCCTTCCAATGAACACCCAGGACTGGTCTCCTTTAGGATGGACTGGTTGGATCCCCCTGCAGTCCGAGGGACTCTCAAGAGTCTTCTCCAACACCACAGTTCAAAAGCATCAATTCTTCAGTGCTCANGCTGGAGCGGGTGCGGGAACAGGGAGCCGCTTACACTCTTGCTGGGAATGCAAACTAGAACAGTCACTATGGAGAGCAGCGTGGAGATTTCTTAAAATACTGGAAATAGAACTGCCATACAACCCAGCAGTCTCACTGCTGGGCATACACACCGAGGAAACCAGAGTTGAAAGAGACACGCGTACCCCAGTGTTCCTCGCAGCACTGTTGACAGCAGCCAGGTCGTGGAAGCAGCCTAGGTGTCCGTCGGCAGACAGACGGTTAAGAAGGCCGTGGTGCACGCACACAGTGGGGTGTCACTCAGCCATTAGAAAGAGCACATTTGAATCAGTACTAACGAGATGAATAATGAAACTGGAGCCTATCATATAGAATGAAGTAAGTCAGAAAGAAAAACGCCAGTACAGTATATTAATGCATGTGTATGGAATTTAGAAAGAAGATAACGACAATCCTATATGTGACATGCCAAGAGAGACGCAGATATAAAGAACAGACTTTTGGACTCTGTGGGAGAAGGCGAGGATGGGATGATTTGAGAGAATAGCATTGAAGCATGCATATTACCACATGTGAAATAGATGACCAGACCAGGTTTGATGCATGAAACAGGGCACTCACAGCCGGTGCACTGGAACCNATAAAGAACAGACTTTTGGACTCTGTGGGAGAAGGCGAGGATGGGATGATTTGAGAGAATAGCATTGAAGCATGCATATTACCACATGTGAAATAGATGACCAGACCAGGTTTGATGCATGAAACAGGGCACTCACAGCCGGTGCACTGGAACCACCCAGAGAGATGGGTGGAGGGGGAGGAGGGGGTCTGAGATGGGGGACACGTACACCTGTGGATGATTCATGTCAATGTATGGCAAAACCCACCACCATATTGTAAAATAATTAGCCTCTAATTATAATAATTAAAACGAACAGGTGCAGGACAACCAGTTTGGAGTGTAAGGTAAATCAGACCTTTGGCTTGGGCCCCGAGTGACTCATGATGGCTTTGTTAGGACTTTTAACTCTGAAAAGGACTTTCCAGGTTTGCTTGAACCTGGAAATGTCCACGCCATGGAGCTCTGAGTGGACGGAGTCTGCATGGACCTCGGGGAAACTGGTCTCAGCCCCGCTCCTCTGCCCGGGGAGCGGCCGGCACATTTCCCCAGCCCTGGCCGCATGGTACTTGCAGGGCAGGGCCTCAGGTGACATGTGAGTTCACTCTGAGTAGTGGACTCTGTGTGCTTCCGGGAAGTGGAGTCATGTAGAATTTCTTTTATTTATCTTAAAATAATCTCTTTCAGACCTCAGAGAAATACCGTAGATTCAGTAGGCTGGGACTAGGTAACACAGTATGTTAGACTCTTTGTTCAGATTTTAAAAAATACGTGTTTGTTTTGAGAGGGGACAGCTGGGGTTTATTGGGCACAGCCTATTGATTATCAGTCAGTCTTCCCAGTGGCCAGGCGAGTTAGTCATCCATGGTTTTTCATGATTGTATAAACAGTTTCTGGGGAGAGGGAGAGAGAACATCATTCATTNTTTCAGAATTTTCCACAGTTTATTGTGATCCACACAGTCAAAGGCTTTGGCGTAGTCAATAAAGCAGATTATTAATATTCTTGCACATTCACTGTGTACTAGGCACTCTTCTGGCACTTCACACACATTATCTGAATCATCTCAACCCTATAGTGTAGAAACTGCATTTGATAGATGATGCTGACCGGGCTCTAAGAGGCTGACGGATTCTCCTTAGGTCACACAGCTGCAAGTGCCAGCCGTGAGAAGTTAGCCCTGGCCGTCCGGTGCCCTTTCACTGCTGCCTGGAACGGTGCGGAGTCTCCATCTGCCGAGGCTCTTACAAGCCCCAGGACACACGCCACTCCCGTTATGACGACTCAGGACTGGCAGCAGTGTGTGTATCAGGGCCCCAACATTAAGCCCGAAGAGAGAGGAGACGGTCTTTATCTTGCTTAATCCCAAATGTCCCGTTTCTCCTGCATTTCCTTTGGGGGCCTTACCTTCAGTTGACAGGTGCTGACAGGTGGCCCCTCACCTCACAGAGCCCACTGACCACGTGTGCCCAGACTGTCTCTTCAGGGTTCAGTTGTTTTGCATTCAAGAAAAGACAAAGGGCAAAAGATTTGTTTGCAGCTGCCAGGGTCATAATGTGAGCCTCTCCGAGCTTGCTGAGTTTGGAAGCATTTCCAGTTTCCTTCTCAGAAAGCAGTAATTTTACTTTGGGCCACTGGTGCTCAGTGAAGTGAGTTTCTGTTACNGACAAAGGGCAAAAGATTTGTTTGCAGCTGCCAGGGTCATAATGTGAGCCTCTCCGAGCTTGCTGAGTTTGGAAGCATTTCCAGTTTCCTTCTCAGAAAGCAGTAATTTTACTTTGGGCCACTGGTGCTCAGTGAAGTGAGTTTCTGTTACTGAGGGTAACGTGGTGTCGACTTCCTCTGATGCAAGAGAATCAGCACCAGCTGTTGTGAGCAGCATCGTTTCAGTTGAGCTGGCCCCTCTCTCCCTCTACAGTCTCGTGCCTGGCTCCTCTTTCCCTTCCCGCCCTGTAGGACCTGGTTCAGTTCCCCGGCTGTATGTGCTTTTTTTCCTGCCACTGGGCCTTTGCACATGCTGTTCCCGTTGCCTAGAAAGCTTTCTGCTCGCCTCACCTCTACTTGGTTGACTCCTGCTCAGCCCTGCTGCTGCTGCTGCTAAGTCGCTTCAGTCGTGTCCAACTCTGGGCGACCCCACAGATGGCAGCCCACCAGGTTCCCCCATCCCTGGGATTCTCCAAGCAAGAACACTGGAGTGGGTTGCCGTTTCCTTTTCTAGTGCATGAAAGTGAAAAGTGAAAGTGAAGTCACTCAGTCGTGTCCGACTCTTAGCGACCCCATGGACTGCAGCCCACCAGGCTCCTCTGCCCATGGGATTTTCCAGGCAAGAGTACTGGAGTGGGTTGCCATGGCCTTCTAGTACCTGTTATATGTCCTCTTAGCTCCTTTACTTCTCTTTTAAGCCCTTTATCTGTTGTGTGTATGTTAATCACTCAGGTGTGTCTGACTCTCAGCAACCCCATGGACTGTAGCCCACCAGGCTCCTCTGTCCATGGAATTCTCCAGGGAAGAATACTGGAGTGGGTTGCCATTCCCTTCTCCAGGGGATCTTCCTCAACCAGGGATCAAACCCAGGTCTCCTGCATTGCAGGCAGATGCTTTACCATCTGAGCCACCTTTGTAATTAGTTTATTTTACTTTTGTTTTTAATGTGCCATCTTCCCTGTTGGATGCTAAGGTCCGTGCTGGCTGCCTCTGAGCCTGCTTTCTGGCTAGTGTAGTTCCTGAAACATGGTGGGTACTGGGGCACCCACCAGCTTGTGCTTCCAATGAGTCAACTCTTCGCATGAGGCAGCCAAAGTACTGGAGTTTCAGCTTCAGCATCAGTCCTCCCACTGAACACCCAGGACTGGGTGAGGATGGGGCACCCCAAGCTTCATGAGACCTGGGCCTTCCAATCAGTCTACCCAGTAACCCTTTCTGTCCACCACAAATCCCAGATCTGGAGTGGCACAAGGGTAAGTGGCTAAGGTGAGAGCTCTAGACTTAGGCTGTCCCGGTTTGTATCTGAGCCTTGCTTCTTGCTAGCTGTCTTTTTCTGTTGCTGTGTGACAGATTACCACAAAGGTAGTGGTTTACAGCGCATACGTTCATTATCCCAGTTTCCATGGTTCAGGAGTCTGGGCAGTGTTGGCTGGGTCCTCTGTGCTCCGGGTCTTACCAGGTTGCAGCCTAGTGTGGTCCAGGGCAACAGGCCATGGGAGGCCTGGATCCATGTCCAAACTCTCGTGGTTATTGGCAGAATCCAGTTTCTCTTAGCTGTAAAAATCACAGCAGCTTGGGTTTTCCAGGCCAGCAGGAGAGTCTTGCTGAGTTTAGACAGAAATCCAAGCCCTCTGTGGAATGGTTCCCTGATAAGATCAGGCCCATCCAGGATCACTTCCTTTTAGATTTGCACACCTGAACATCTGCAAAATCCCTTTGCCTTATAATGTAACATAATCACAGAATTGATATCATATTTCCAGGTCCTTTCTGCAGTCAAGGGGAGAGGATTATACAGGGCAGGTATACACATTAGAATTCTGACTCCTGCTCTAGCTGTGTGGCCTTGAGTAAGTTGCTTAACCTCTCTGTGCCACTGTTGCCTTATCTATAAAGAATAATAGCAGTACCCACTTCACAGGGCTTGTTGTGAAGATTAAATGAGCTAATTTATATTAAATGCTTAAAACAATTCCTGGCAGGTGGTGAGTAGTCAGTCATTGTTAGTTGTTACAACCATAAAGATGCTGCTAATCCTCAACCAAGCCAGTGGGATCTAAGTTTAGAAACACAACCCACCAATTGGCTGGAAAATGAAACCTGAGAAGCCAGGCTTGGGAGAAGGAAGGAAGAGACTGGAGACTGTCAACAAGCTCGGTCAGTTGGCCATGTTGAAAGGGAAGTTGACAGCTTCCACCCCCCAGGGCAGATGCGGGTGAAGCAGATGGAAAGCTTTATCAAGTTACTGAAGCAAATTGGATATACGTGGGTACATGCATCCCCCATTTTAGTTCCCTTTATTAAAACATCTCCTCTCAAGGCAAAGAGGAATGCTGTCTCTCCAGAAAGCTTAAAATCCCTCACGTCAGGAATTTTAGTTAAGACAAACATCCCGAATATGAAGAAATGAACATCATTGGATGTTTGGGCAACTTTTGTAAGCAGCTGCACCCCCAAATTTAGGTGTGAGCTAAAGGGAGGCTTTCTCCTAAAACAGGATCCCACTTGGTTCAGTTTAAACATCATGGTCCCCCGTCGCCCTGGTGAGACTCTCCGTTACGTGAAGCGGTATTTTGCTATGTGGCTGGCAGGAGGCCGGGGTGGAAACCTGCTCTGTGATGCATGCATTTTGCTGGGTCGTGTTAAGCATTGATTTGTTGCTCCGTTTCGGATGCTGTTAACCAAACGTGGGCAGACACAGCGAGGTGAGTCAATGAAGCAAGTTCACGGTGGCATGTTTATGCATAGCGGCTGGCAGGGGAAGAAAGATGACGCAGCTCCTGTCTTCGGAAGGAAGTCGCTTCATTGAAATCCCTTTCAGTCCGGTCACCCAGGGCAAGCCATTCACTCTTCTTTAGATCGTGTGCTTTACATCTGATAATACAACTCAAGTACTATTGATGGCGGTGGACACTGTTGGCTCTCTGCCCAGACCCCCTCGCATCCCCTTATGGTTTCCGGGCACCCATCCTCCAGCTTCTACGTGCTTTGCTTCTAATGGCTGCACCTGCGACTTGCTTCTGAGGCTGCATGTGGGCTCCTGGAGTTGCTTCCTGCCATGCACAGAGATGGAGAAGAGTCCAGAATCAGCCTCCTCCTGGGCAGCCCTCAGCCTGGCTCCATCACCTCACGCTGGGACAAAATCAGAAAAGTGAAGTTACACTCCAAAGCTCTCCACGGGATCCAGGTTAAGTCTGGCATTAAGCATGAAATTACATCCTTGCTGGGCTTCTTCAACAGAGGATGAGATGGTTGGATAGCATCACCGATTCAGTGGGCATGAGCTTGGGCAAATGCCAGGAGATGGTGAGGACAGAGAGGCCTGTTGTGCTGCAGCCCATGGGGTTGTAAAGAGTCAGACATAACTTAGCAACTGAACAGCAATGAACATCCTACTCCCAGGACCAGTGACATAATTTGCAAGGCCCCTTGTTAAAATATTATTAACAATTTAGGATCTCAAGGTGGTGATAGCAGAGGGGTACATCTGGCATGAAACTCTTGTGATTGGCAGGTCCTGTATGACTTCACAGGTAACATACCTGCAAAGCTGGCAGGTTCCCTCTACTTTCCTAGGAGCATCCCTTATTAAGTCACTTGTATGTGAATTCTTGTCTTATGCTCTGCTCAGGATGGATTTTAAGATGAATCCAGCACCAAGCCTTCACTTGAGGAGCCTAGGGAAGACAGATCATTGTATCACGCATCAGACCATGAGGCGAAGCCTGATCCTGGAGGTACCCACAGTGAGCACTGTGGGGAAGAAAATGCTGTCTGCGAGCTAATGAGGACTCCTAGGCCCAGGCCAGGATTCTTTTATCTGTCCCAGGAACATACTGTGTGCCTGAAATGCTGGACAGACAGATTTGCGGTTGATGGTCTGCGAGAGGGAGGGCGGATGACTTTAGAAAGGAAGGCACAGCATGAGCAAAGGTGAAGAAGTGGGCCCTCTGTTTATTTAGCAGGCGCCTACTGTGTCTGTGTGCTCAGTGTAGAAGGTCTGAATTTTAAACAACCCATTCCCTACCCCCAAGTTGCTTCTGAGAACTGCTTATAACCAGGTCAGATTGAATTCTGTGCAAGGGAAATGCTAAGCTGAAGTGAGCGAGAAGTACTAGATTTGAGAAGGAGTCGGTCTAAGAAATTACCTTACAAGTCCTAGAGATTCACATCAGAGAGAATATTCTCTAACTGTGGAGCTTCAGAAATTGACAAGCTGTCGGGGTTCCTTTCGGGGAGGAAAGGGGAAACTTCTGGATGCCACTCCAGGTGATTGGTTCTCTAGTCTGTTAATCTGGTTCCCTCGGTCTGACTCATCAGTTGGGTCAGGTGTCAGTGTTAAATCCTTTTCAAGTTTGTTGGATTCTTATTTGAAACGACTCTAGGTCCCTCAGTTGCCCTCACCTGCATCCCAACCTGGGCTGGTGATGGTGCTCTGCAGACAACACCCAGGGAGCCTACAAACACCCCCTGGTTTCCCAGAACACTGAAGCCACTTGTGGACGTTAAGGAGATTCCTACCCCCACCACCTCTGCTTCCTCAAAGCCGGGAAACGCAGGCCCTGGCTGTGGTCCTCCCAGGGAGGGTGGGAAGGGGAGGTGGTGTTGAAATGCCCGCGGTTCTGGGGGGCCCTGGGAAACTCTTCTTTATCATTGACTTTGTCAGGTNCAGTTCCTACCCCCACCACCTCCGCTCCCTCAAAGCCGGGAAACGCAGGCCCTGGCTGTGGTCCTCCCAGGGAGGGTGGGAAGGGGAGGTGGTGTTGAAATGTCCGCGGTTCTGGGGGGCCCTGGGAAACTCTTCTTTATCATTGACTTTGTCAGGTGGAGGCCATCCGTCATTTTTCAGAGCATGCCTATGGGCAGGCAGATGAGAGCTCTTCCACTGGGAAAAAGGGCATAAATGCCATAGAAGCTGCTGGGCTTTGCCAGGAAGCAGGAGGAGGGAACCGTCTTCCGCTTTATATTGTGCTGTCTTTCTGATGCTTGAAATATTTAGCTGTTCTGATGTGAACACCCAATGATCAAGGCTCGTAATTCTTCCTTGGCAGTCGTCCCATTTGGGACAGTAACTCACAATTTCTTCACTGCCTTCTCTTAAGCAATTAAAAGAAGGCAGACATTATTCTTATGGATATATATAACCAAATGATTTTTAATTACTTAGTGTGTTGGAAGAGGGAGAGAACAGTGAGGGGAAGAACCTTATGGTTTCCTCTCTTGCTCTGCTGTCTTAGATTTTTTCCTCCCCCTCCTGAGTCTTCAAAAGCATCTTTGAACAGGGCTCTGCACGACAGGGCCCCTGCCAGTTTCAGGCCATATCTCAGGGTCCTATTTCTCAGGAGGAGAAATAGCCCTTTGACACTCCAGCTCCTCCACACACCTGACTGTTCCTGCTGCCTGTAGCATCCTCCATAGTCTCAGATCCGCCGTTAACACGGCTTCCTCAGAAAAGCCTTCTCTGGTTCCCTTATCATAGGCTCTCTCTGTGGCTTTTGCTTTTCTTTTTAGCACTTCATTCATTCAACAGATTTTTACTGAATACTACTGTGTGGCAGGCTCCATTCTAGGCACTAGTGACAGATCAGTGAACAAAACAGACACAAACCCCTGTCCTCATGAAGCTTGTATATTCTAAATTCACTGAGGTTGTGATGACAAAGAGTTATTCAGCAATTGGTTTATTGATGTGTCTTCCCCATTAGCCTGAAAATTCCATGAGGGCAGAGCTACAGCTGTCTTGACCAAAGTCTCCATCCCACCAAATACCGTGGATCTCATGGAACGTGGGGCAGCTTGTGATCGGAGGCTGCCATTCAGTCATCTCGGCTCCCCAAGGTGGTGATGTCTTCCTTTGGACTCCAGGGATCTTGGTGTGAAATTAGCTTCTCGGGACCGGGTAGCAGACCATGAGAGGGAATGGTGAGGGAGGAGGGGTTAGCTTAGTCACAGTCTTCCAGAACCCTGGGGGGTCTCCTCTGTCCATTCTCTGTGATGTGCCCCACAAATCTTGCATCATTTCAGAATCTCTCCTCTATCCAGCTTCTGTGTAGTTTTACAACTTCGTGGGGTCATCATGTTTTAAGCTCTATTTATGTATTTATTTTTGGCTTCATTGGGCCTTTGCTGCAGCGCGGGCTTTTCTCTACTTGTGGAGAGCAGGGTCTCGTCTTTGCTGTGGTGCGCAGGCTTCCCATTGCCGTGGCTTCTCTGATTGTGGAGCACAGGCTCTCGGGTGCACGGGCTTCAGTAGTTGCAGCTCTCAGGCTCTGAGCACGGGCTCAACAGTTGTGGCTCATGGATTAGTGGCTCTGTGGAATGTGGGATTTTTCCGGATCAGGGCTCGAATCTGTGTCTCCTGCATTGGCCGGCGGATTCTTTCCCACTGAGCCACTAGGGAAGCCCCAGGTCATTTTATTTTATGGTTGATCTTTATTTGCTGGGTGATTGTGGTGGTTTATTCGCTAAGTTGTGTCCTACTCTTGCACCCCATGGACTGTAGCCTGCCAGGCTCCTCTGTCCATGAGATTCTCCAGGCAAGAATACTGGAGTGCGTTGCCATTTCCTTTTCCAGGGGATCTTCCCAACCTAGGAATCGAATCCAGGTCTCCTGCATTGCAGGCAGATTCTTTACTGACTAAGCTATGAAGGAAGCCCTGGGTGACTGTGAGAGACCCTTTACTTGCCCTGAGACCACCTTATTCAGATGTCAGTAGAGTTCTCCTTGATTTCTTGAGTTGGTCAGCAATGACTATTTTAGCACCTTAATTTGGAAATGCCCGTCTGCTTCCTTCTAATCTGTCTTCAGTTCAGGCATTAACCTCTTAAAAGCCCTCTTGAAAATTTCAGTTGAAAAAATGGATCATTGCCTTCCTCAACAAGATGTATTTGCTCCATTTATCTCACGGGGTGATTCATGTGACCACTTGTCCATTATGCAGTCATTCATAAAGTGAGGGAAGAACGGAGGAAGGGAGGGAGTAGGCCCAGGACTGGTGGGAGACAGGCAAGGCTCTCAGATTGCGAAGGGAAGGCAGCACTGACTGTCAGGGCTGGGCAAGGGCAGAGCAAGTGCCAGTGGGNCATTCATAAAGTGAGGGAAGAACGGAGGAAGGGAGGGAGTAGGCCCAGGACTGGTGGGAGACAGGCAAGGCTCTCAGATTGCGAAGGGAAGGCAGCACTGACTGTCAGGGCTGGGCAAGGGCAGAGCAAGTGCCAGTGGGCAGATCTGGTCCTGGGAGGGAGGGAGGGGGGAAAGGAGGGTACGTAGGTGTATGTGATTGAAGGCATGAAGGCCCTTCTCTAGGGAGCAGCAGTAGACCTGAAATCCTGCCCTGTCTCTATCGCCAGCTCCACCCCCTTGTAAATTTCATTGATCACAAAAGCCTTTCATTAGGTGATCCCCATGCCAGATGTGAGCCCGGGGTAACATGTTGAGGGGCCTTAACACGGCCTTCCCTGATCCCCTCACGATGTCTGTATGTAGCCAAATGATGTTTGTATGTAGCCAAAGCCTGCAAAAGAGACAAAAAGACAAGCTGGAAAGGGGAGAGGGCCAAAATCTCCTCTTTCTCAGAAATAAAAAGTATAATACATATTTCCATTTAAATTATCATTTCCAGATTGCAAATGCTCCCTGGTCATCTAGTGGCACATGTCCAAGGCTAATCTTTTAATATATACCCAGACTCTTAGAAGGACCGTAATTGCCAGTTGTCATGCAAGCAATCATCTCATCATAGAGGGAACTGGGAAGAGAGTTCAGGAGCCAAACATCAGCATGAACACCTGGCAAATCCAATTCAGCTGGATAATGTGTTCGAACCAGACAAAAAATGACCTTGTGGACAGCTCTGCGTTTCCAGACATTTGGTGGGTGGATGGTCGTAGGACACGTCTGCGGTCCCATCTGCTGTCACAGCCCTCATCTGAGTGTTGTGAATCCCCATTTCTCACTTCTAATCGGGAAGAGTGCATCAGCGCTGGCTTCATCTGAAGAAGTGAATTAGGGAGCCCAGTGGTTGCAGATGTGGGGCATGGCTCAGGAGTCACTAGTGGAGAAGCAGCTGCTGCTGATCAAGTCCTCTGTGTTCATCAGCTCCCTGGCCAACACATGACACAGCCTGGGTGACCATCATTCCCATTTGGCCCTGTGGTGGCTTTCTTTCCAGGCAGGATGGGCTGGACCAAGCACAGTTTCATAACAGTAATAATAATACAGCTGACACTTACTGTGGATTATGTGCTAAGAGCCTTATATCAAGTTCTGCTATGGGTTGTAACCACAACCACTCCGATTTTACAGATGTAGTCACTGAGGTCAAGGGAGCTTTGTGACTGATCCGGGGTTGTAGTATAGATTTGTCAGCATCCAAATCGAGGTCGTTGGCCCTCCTATATCCTCATTTTTGCGTTGTTCAATGTTCTCAATGTTGACTTCTACACCCAATCCTGCCACCTTGTACTTTGAACAAACTGAGTTAATCTCTGACTCCCAGAAACATCACGGGCTACTGTCCTCTCGTCTGGAGAGGGGAGGCTGCACCAGCGAAACGTCCTGGGTCTCAGCCCTTTGCACAGTTCTGTACTTTTGTTCTCTGTGTTTTCTCTGCCACCTTAAGGTGCTTCTCTAAAAGCCCTTGGCCCCTTGAGCATGCTCCAGAACTCTTCGTCTCTGTGGTATCTTTTATGGCCTATTCAGTTAGAGATAGGAAGGAACATCGTCTTTCCTTCCTTCACACTTGTTCTTTATGCACTATCTATTCATTAGTGGCATGGTACAGTGCAGAAGAATCTTATGAATGTGAATCTTGGCTCTGCTATTTACCAACTGTGTGACCTTGAGCAAGTCATTTAACCTCTCTGTGCTTCAGTTTCTTTATCAGTAAAATGCTGGTGATGTTAGCAACAGATGTGGAATGAGGGTCAACTGCATGCCTAGATTTGAACTACCATGCTCCCTAATAAAGGTGGGATGGGAAAGGATGATCAGCACCCAATTGCTGCTCAAATTACCAGCACCTACCATGCTCACAATAAAGGGAACTCTCTGGGCACAGGGTGGTTGAAATGGGGTGGAGCATGGTGCAAAGGTAGGGTTCTGGTAACACAGAAAACCAGCTGACATGTCTGCCAGGAATCAGCTTCTATCAACCTGGTCAGGGAAAGAGCAGTGGGAATTTCTCTCCAGGGCCTCTTCCTGTGTCGCTTTGGTGAAAATCTCCAGTGAATATGTGAGAGAAGAGTTTCTTTATCTGCACAGCCCAGGTCCTACAATTCTTCTTATTTGTAACATTATCTTCTTTAGGTTTCGTCCTTTTTCCTCCCTTCCTTCTAAACCCAGAAAGATATCAGCAGCAGTCTTCAAAGAGTGGTGACTTTGAGTTTAGCAAATCCCAAATATCAATGGTAGGCATAGATCCAAAGAGCTGTGCACAAGCCTTTTCTCCTGGCACTCAAGCTGAGCATGTCTTTTCTAGAAATGTCAGTCTAGGAGTGGAAAGCTTGAAAATGTCAGTGTAAAGTGCATTTCCTGGTCTTGTTACTCTAGATTCACCTTGCTTTGTGACTTTTAGGGACTGGGGTTTGCAGAGTTACATTTGGCTTCCCATGACCTTTGTTAGAATTTTATGCCATCCTGGGACCACTGGGACATGTGGCAATAACTTCTGATTAATGCACATTGAGATACAGGTTTGGAGTCTCATATCCCATATTGCCATTTTTGGTATCAGTTGACATGGTTTGAACTATAATCAGACATACTTGTATATTACAGGTTGAAAATTAATATGACAATATTTTAAAGCAGTTGGTCATAGCATAGAGATTGTCCATGAATGTTCATAGCATTATTGATAAAGTCTATAGACTGGACACAACACAAATGTCTACAAACTTGTGAATGGATATATAAAATATGGTATATCCATGCAATGGAGTACTACCCTGCAGTGTAAAAGCAGCAAGTACTGATATGCAATGAGAAGGATGAATCTCAATAACATGCCAAGTGAAGGAAGCCAGACTCAAAAGACTGTGAACTAATTCCATTTCTATGAAATTCTAGAAGAAGGAAAGCAATGGTGATAACAGATTAGTTACTGCCTAGAGCTGAGGTGGGGCAATGATTGACTGCAAGGGGCAGGAGGGAAACTTTTGGGGATTGATGGGGTGATTTTAAAATTTAGACATGCAGTTTAAAATTTGTAGTTGTAGTTATTAATGTACTTTACATTCACTGAAACGTCAATCTGTATACTTTAAAGGAGCAAGATTTATTGTGTGTAAATTATAGCTCAATAAATTGGTCGAGATTTTTAAATGGCAAGACAGTATAGTTGGAATAAGCAATGTGACCTAAAAATTTACAGAGGACACACAGTACACAAATTAGTTAATAATGTATGAATACTAGCTTCTTAATCATAACACATGTACCACACCCATGAAAGATATTGATAGTAGGAGAAGCTAGGGGTGTAGAGAGAAGGGGTAACTGAGAACTTTCTGTATTTTGTATTCCGCTTTTTTCTACAAATCCACAATGGCTCAAAACCTCCCCATCTATTAATTTAATTAAAAACAAACAAACAGTGGGTTGACTCTATTTACCATCACACTGACAAAAATGAAAAGATGGATGCATTCTCTTTGGTGCTGGCCAGGGCATTCAACTGCTGGAGGGCATGTTAGCAATAGGTGACAAAAAAAGTTTGCAATCCCCTAAGCTGGCTTATTCTACTTCTAGAAGTTTGTCTTAAAGCAGTGGTTCTCAGCTGCCTAATGTCTGGACACATTTTCAGTTGTCACTGGGGAGATGCCACTGGCATCTAACAAGCAGAGGTACCTAAAAGGTACGGGTGGATGCTGCTAAACACCCTGCCCTGTACAGAACAGCCCCCCCCAACAGAGGGTTATCTAGTCCCAGATATCGTTAGTGCTGCTGCTGAGAAACTCAGGTGGGGAAGTGGACAGGGACGTAGGTACTCATCTCAGTGGTGTTCATAGTAGTGAAAGATTAGAAATAACCAAAACATCACTTGGGAGAGGTTAGTTAAATAAAAGATAACGTATTCATACTGTGGAAATCTGTCTAGCCTTAAGAACAACAGTGTAGACCTATGGTTTTAATATGACAAAAGTGTTCATGAGACCTTGTAAATGAGAAAAGGTTACAAAGCAACATACAGAGAATAATTCTGTTATTCTTAAGATGGAGAACGTATCTGTGCTTTTCTTAAGACATCTGGGAAGATACCTACCAAAATCTCAAACCTGTGTCTGGGTGGTTGGAATAGGTGCTTTTGACCTTTGGAAATTATTTTTTATATTTATAATTTTTTTAAAAAAATGAACAGTAGATTATTTTTATAATTAAAACAATAAAGCAAAAGTACATTTTTTAATTAAAAAATTGTGCAACTGGAAATGTAGTCAAGTAAATTTTCAATGTTGTTGGAGCAAATGTCATTGCTCCTCAGCCCTGTTGCAGAAATAAGGAAGCAAGAGAGTTACCTGAGTCAGTAGTGGGGATGAGGTTATGCCTTATGGTTTCCAAATCCAAGTCCTTCTCCTGCTCGACTGTAGTAGGGTCCCAGCCATAGTACATGGTAATGTAGGATTGTCAGTAATACATTAGGTTTTCTTCATTATGTCTTTTAAAGAACCCTAACACATGTAGGTGATTTCCATTTTGAGAATTTAGAGAACATTCCGAGAATTTCTACTGATACAAAAAAGTTTTCAGTATTTGCTAATGACACTTGGAGAG
>SJYV01049708.1:49814-153370 GCA_006410875.1 Neotragus pygmaeus
CACACCCACCTACCCACACACACCCACACACACACTACCACCACCACCCCCCAACACACCTGGGCACTTCCTGCTGCATTTCATCTCAGACTGACTTTTGACTCTCCACCTCTTAAAATTACATGCTACCGCATCCCCAAATATCATCCTATCCAACCGAGTCTTTCCTCCATTACCTTTTAAAATGCTTTTTTCCTGGTTCCATCCTTCATCAAGGGCAGATTCTATTGCCACCTCCAATGTCTAACAGGTGGCCAGTCATCTCCCTTCAAAGGCAGAGCGACTTCACGTATCTGCCAGGCACAGCTGTATCCCAGCCAGCTCCCGGGCATCTGGCAAGTCAGTCTGCCTTCCTTCTGGAGGAGTGTTCCTGCTTCCTATTTTAAAAACCCCTGGAGCAGCTTTGGAGAACAGAGGAAAGGGCCCCAGGGTTGGGGTCTGGGTTCAAGTCCTGGCTCAAGTCTGGGAACAAACAACTTAACCTTGCTCTTGTCACTGTGGTACCCCAACAGGGTGATTCTGTCTCCAGGGGAGGCTGCAGGACTGGCCAGTTTGGGTAGGGGATCAACATCAGCGATCCCTAACTCAGGACCTCGCCTTGAAAGAGGGATTCAGGCTAGACCCCTGGGCGCGAGTCAGGGAGACAGTCAGGAGTCGGAGCTGGAAGGGGTTTATGGCAGAGACTGGGCTGGGCGCTGCAATAGCTCTTGGCTCGTCTGCATGATGGCGGGTTTATCACATTTAATACTTTCCAGTGAATAACAGTAACCGGTTTGAGTGCACTCACAGTGTGTCTGGTATTTGCCACAATCCTCTGAGACAGCTGCTCTAATTATTGTCCCCATCATGCAGGTGGGGAAACTGAGGCTCAGAGAAGTGAAAGAGCTTGCCCAGCATAGAGCCAGGGGCCAGGCCAGGACTCGAGCTGAGGGCCTCCCGGGCTTCTGCTTTGGGAGAGGTGTTAGTGTTGGAAACTTGGCCGGAGTTGGCCGAGGAGTGACCACAGGTGGGGGTGGGCATCACGCACGTCTTCGCTTTGTTTGGCCTCTCCTGAGTTTGCTGTCTGTCTGCCTGACTCCTGGAGGGCACCCCAAACCCCGCTCTCCCCCAGCTGGGCCTGACCACCAAGGTGCCCCGGCCCTCCACTCTCTCCTCCTCTCGGCTTTGCTGAGGACCAGTCCTTTGTCCCATTAGATGAGCCAAGACAAGATTAGGGCTTTATTAAAAGGAAATTAAACTAGGAAATGAAAGGATGAACAAGTCCCCAAGCAGAAGGAGCGGAGCAGATGAGTCTCCAGGCCCGGGTCTTCATCCCCAGGGGTGGGCGCCTACACACACCCAGGTGTGGCTTCCGTCAGGCGTTGTCCCTCCCGTCCCCCCGGCCCTCGCCACCTCCGCAGGTCGGCCGCGGTCAAGCTGGTTGTGGCGCTTTCAGCAGACGTGATTCTCCATGGACCTCAGCGTGGGGCCTGGTCTCCAGTACCTTGCTCACAGTGATGTCCCTTTTCGGCCTGTTCCAGAGTCTCGTGTAGAGAGCTGCCAGGTCAGCCAGCTGCTCCCTGGGGAGTGGTCCCAACGGATGGCTTCTGTATGTCTTACGGCCTCTGTGGGAGAAGCTGCGTCTCGCGCTCCTTTATCCCGCTTCCCAGGGCCTTCGGTGGCCCACCCTGCCCATCTCTTTAGCATCACTGCCCTTCCGCTCTTCTGCCCCACTGCAGTTTCTCTGTTGGCCCAGCTTCTGCAGGCCCCATCTGTGCGCGCCTCTGCCGGCCTCTCCCCCTTGCCCGCTCTTCTCTTGGCTGGTGCGTGACTGCCCACTTGTGTCTGACTCTCTGAGAGCCCATGGACTGCAGCCTGCCAGGCTCCTCTGTCCATGGGGTTTTCCAGGCAAGATGACTACAGTGGGTTGTCACTACTTTTTCTTTAGACCTGGTCTTAAATGTCTGTCTGTCAAGAAGGCTTTCTTCCCTGACCTCCCTGGACTAGTGTCCCATGACCCTTGAGACCCTTCATTACATTCATCGTAGTGCCGATTAGGGATTTCTTTCATGCCTGTCTCTTCTCCAGAGCTCCTTGAAGGACCCATCCAGCCTTGGCCCACTCCCATCCACTGAATCCCCGAGTCTTAAGTTCCTGGCAAATGCTATTTAGCCATTCATCTATTTACCACTTCTCGAATATATTTCTTGAGTATCTACTGTGTGCTGGTTACCGTGCTAGGGGCAAGAATATAGCAATGAACATGGCAAAGTGCCCGCTGTCATATGGAGTGCTGCTTATGTTTAGAAACCTCTGTTTGTTCTCACTGTGACATTTCAAACAGGAGAGTTAGTGGACCAGCTGTCTCGGGTAGAGGTGAGCTCCCCATCACAGGAAGCATTCAAGGAGAACCTGAGTGACCCTTTGTCATGCTGCTGCAAGTAGAGCTTCTTGACGATCCCTTTCACCTCCAAGCTTCTTTGAAGGACACCACAGGCTGGCTGCTATTGGGTAGATGTCAAACCACAGCTAGGCTAGACCTACAGGGAGGAAGAAAACTGGAATGGATCAGGAAAAGTGCCCCAGGCAGCCTGTAAGGTACACATTGTCTTCATGTTTTCCTGGTGGCAGTAAACAGACTCCTCTTGAAAGCTGGAGCCACGCATTTTCAGGTTATGTAAAATACATTTCCATTTAAAAAATACACTGGGAAAGCTATACTTTGAAAGTACACTTTTTAAAAAGCAGATTATCAAAAGCGATCATTTCAGAAAACACGGAAAAACTTGAAGAAAATTGAAAGGACTCTAATTCATCTACCCAAAGATAGTAGGCATTTACACTATCTTCTTCCAGTCTTTTTTGATGAATATATAAATAAACATTTTAAAACATGGGATGACAACTTATATCTTGTTGTTTTCATTTAGTAAATTGTGAACATTTTTTGAAGCAAAGTAAAGCGAAGTTGCTCAGTCGTGTCTAACTCTTTGTGACCCCGTGGACTGTAGCCCACCAGGCTCTCCCTCATCCATGGGATTCTCCAGGCAAGAACACTGGAGTGGGTTGCCATTTCCTTCTGCAGGGGATCTTCCTGACCCAAAGATCGAACCCAGGTCTCCTGCATTGCAGGCAGACGCTTTAACCTCTGAGCCACCAGGGAAGCCCACTAAATATTGTTCCACAATAAGATTTTTACCTAATATGTGATGTTTCCATTGGTCTGTTATCTTCTGAAGTCACTCCCAAAGTTTAGCAGCTCAAAAAACACTAATGACCATTATCTCTTACATTTTCTATGGGTCAGAAATTTGAGAGTGGCTTGGCTGGGGAGTTCTGGTCTGGGGTCTCTGGTTGGGTTGCAGTCAGGCGTCAGCTGGGCCTGCAGTTATCTGAAGGCTGGACTGGAGCAGCTGCTGCCAAGGCGGTCCACTCTCGTGCTGGCAGGGGCGGTTTTCTCGTGCCCTTCCCACTGGACTGCTTGTAGCTGTTGTTTAGCCACTCAGTCATGTCTTACTCTCCCTGACCGTATGGACTTCAGCATGCCAGGCTTCCCTGTCCTTCACTATCTCCTGGAGTTTACTCAAACTCGTGTCCATGGAGTCGGTGATGCCATCCATCCATCTCATCCTTCGTCGTCCCCTCTCCTCCTGCCTTCAGTCTTTCCCAGCATCAGGGTCCTCTCCAAAGAGTCGGCTCTTCTCATCAGGTGGCCAAAGTATTGGAGCTTCAGCTTCAGCATTAGTCCTTCCAATGAATATTCAGGGTTGATTTCCTTTAGGATGGGCTGGTTGGATCTCCTTTCAGTCCAAGGGACCTTCAGGGGTCTTCTCCAGCATCACAGTTCGAAAGCATCAATTCTTCAGCGCTCAGACTTCTTTATGTTTCAACTCTCACATCTGTACATGGGTACTGGAAAAACCATAGCTTTGAATATATGGATTTTTGTCAGCAAAGTGATGTCTCTGCTTTTTAATATGCTGTCTGGGTTTGTCATAGCTTTTCTTCCAAGGAGCAAGCATCTTTTAATTTCATGGCTACAGTCACAATCCACAGTGATTTTGGAGCCCAAGAAAATAAAGTCTGTCAATATTTCCATTTTCCTCCATCTGTTTGTCATGAAGTGGTTGGGCACTTCATGACAAACAAGGCACCTGCCTTGTTTGACAAAGCAAGGCACCTGCCTTTCCCCCAAGTGAGAATGAGCGGGGCAGAAGCTGTGTCTTTTCTGTGACCAACCTTGGAGGTCACACAGTGTCATTTGGGCAGTATTCCCTTTGTCATACAGGGCAGCCCTGTTGTGTTAGAGAATCTTTGGGGACACCATCAGGCTAACTACCGCATCATCCTATTTCTCTAACCTCCACTTACTTGACCAGTCCCCTATTGCTGGACATCTACATTGCTCCCACTCTTGCTATTGTATGGAACAAGCTTCAGACGCCTGCTGTTACACAAGTGTCCCATCTGTACTTGGTTTCACTTTGTCCTCCAGGATCTCAAAGTCATTTGGAGCCATACTCAAAGTTGGGCCCCCTTTGGACCACTCCCTTTAAGCACTGACAAGATGATGGTTCTCTGAGGGGACTGCCAAGGTAATTCAGTGAAATATCAAGGTCTGGCAGGACACCGAATTCAGCTCAGACTCTAACAAAGAAAGCACTTCTAGAGATGTGAGTTGGGGAGGAAGCTAATAAGATTTGAGGCGCCCTGAGACAGGCCACTGGAGATAAGCCACTGTCACCCTGAGCCCTGAAGGGACGGGGCCACACAGCTGCTGGAGCTGCAGGGCAAGCAGGGAGAACGCTCCCTAACCTCTCCTCTCTGTCCACTCTCCAGGCTCGGTCTGTCTGTCTCTGTCTCTCTCTCTCTCCTCCTGCCGGTTCCTCCTATTGGCCAAATGGAAACAGAGGCCAACCAATAGCCAGTATGGAGCCCGGCTGATGGGGTCCACAGGGTCAGCCTCTGGTGAGGAGAGAAGCCTGGGGAATGGATGGCAGGGTGGAGAGAGCAAAGAGTCACCAACGCTGTTGGTATTTTTGAAACATCGATGAGCACAGAACCATGTATCAGAACAGAGGTAACTAACCCTGCCATAGTGTCGATGTGGGGCAATTTTATTATTATTCATAATCATAACAGCAGTTTAGCCATAATGTGTTAAGTATTTTCCATGTCCTGGGCAGTGTGTTACATTACAGGGCATTTTACACATACTATTTCTAATCTTTATAGCCAATCTGTTGGGCACATGTTATTATGAGCCTTTTTCAGGCAAGGAAAAATGGGCTTGGAAAGGCTCAAGATCCTGCCTGAGGTTGCGAAATTAGTAACAGAGCTAGGATTGGGCTCCAGTCTGTTTTATTCTAAACTCCAAATGCCTTCTTCTAAGGCAGCCTACACCAGCCTCATGGGGTGGACCGATGTGGTTTCTGCAAAAAACCTTCGATGGCTTCTTCTAAAACAGAGTGATATTTTTTTTTTTTTTTTAAGAGTAAATCTTTTAACACACCATCTCATCTGGACAGCTGCCCAGGAGTTAGAGAGTATCGTGTGTTTGTCAAATTATGAGTTTTGTGCCAGCGCATATAAAGGAGTCAGGAAAGAAAAAGGAAAGATCCCCTTTGGAATAATGGGATGGGGAACACGGTGCTCAGTGCGCGGAGCTGACATTCTAGAGGTCACCTTTCAGATCTTGGTAAATTATTGTACCGAGTCTGCTGCTCATGGGCCAGGCATGCCAGCATCCCCTGAAAACAGCATCCCGGCAGCCCTGGGCACCCAGGAGGCACTTGGTCAGTTACTTGGTTCTAGAAGGAAATTTCCCCAATGCTTCAGATGGATGGGTGTGAAGAGGGTTGGAAGGAAGAGAAGAGGAGATAAGGGAAGAAAGATACAATGTCAAGGCATTAATTTTGCACTCAGCATTTTGCAATGAAAATTCCCCACTCTGTTTTCTGGATATGTGATCAAAAGAATTCTCTACTGGACATGTGATCCAAAAAATTCAGGAACTTCCTTGGTGTGTTTTCCTCTATGTTCTTTGGATTCTTCCCACCAGGGGAGGATGGCTGTGGTGACGTGATGGGGAGGTCACCTAGGTGAAAGTGCTATCCAGCATCACATCATCAGATTCATTTCTCAATTAACTGAAAGCTTTGTGCCCATGGCTTATTTGCATTAAAAAATTAATACTGAATGTAAGAGCCCTGCTTTACAACTTGGTGTCCATTCATGGGAAAATGATCTGTGAGTTCATGCTGAAAAAGTTCAACGTGAGCCAAGAATGTGACACCCTGGTTAGTTTGGTTTGAACTGGAGGATGTTCGGGTGCATATAATTTAATTAACACTGATTGAGCATTTCCTCTGTTCAAGGCGCTGTGCTTTTCATCATCACACAGCTCAACAGTGCCGCCTCCTACCCCCACCAGTATTTTTGAGAAGGGAAACACTTTCAACAAAAATTTGAACTTGGAATCTCAGATAAAGAGAATGGATGGTTCCAGTCTGGGATGGAATGGGAGAAGTCTGGGCCCCTCACCCTCACCCCCGCCTTTTTGCTGCGAACCAGTTCTGTGCAGGCTTCCCTGCCTCGCCCCCCTCCCTGGTCCCTGCTTTGTGTAGGTGGGAGAACTGACCAGAAGTCCCCAACCCAAAGCCCTCCTGGGGGGTTTTAATGAGATAAATCCAGAGGCCGTGACTCCCAGCCCAGTGTCTTAGGTCTTTGTTGTTCTCTGCTCCGTATTTAAAAAACAAAAACAAAACTTGTTCTCCCTTTTGCCTTTGACTCCTCCCAATTCCAGTTCTTACTAACTTGATCTAGTTTCTTAGGCATTGGTTTCTTGCTTCCAGAATAGTTTTGGGGGTTGGGATGGGGGATAGGGGTGGTATTTCAACTCTTCCTTTATCTAATACAAAACTGATCTCTGTCTCTGTCTCCCCACCCTGCATCCTTCATCCCTCTATCTCTTACAACCCCTGTTTTCTGGATTTAATGATTAGATGACCTTAGACAAGGGTGCTAATTTCCCTAAGCCTCCATTTCTTTTTAAAATTTTGGAGTTTAGTTGCTTTACAATGTTTTGTTAGTTTCTACTGTACAGCAAAGTGAATCAGTGTAGGGATATAAGCATGCCCACTTAGCTGGGCTGTGAAGCATAAAGGAAGTGTGGCTGAGCCCAGCACAATGTCGGGTCTCCTCCTTCCTACCTGTCCAACTCTGAGAGATTCATGAAAAGTGCAGAGGTTGGTGTGTTTGGGGATTTGTGTGTGTGTATGTTTTTTAAACAGTTGTTTACATTTTTGGTGCAATCAAACTTGCAGTTTGATTGACAGGAGAAGAATAACCTAAATCAACTCAAACTGGCACTGGGCAATGACAGTAATTGTCGACAGCAGGATAATTGATCTAATTAGATAAACGAAACAGCCTGCTGGGGAGCCGTGCCTGTCCGCCCCTGCAGGCAGCAGCTGATGCCAGGTCCCGTGTCCCGGGTGACTGCAAGAGGACTAGAAGGTTCAGACAGGTGAGGGTGCTGCACGGAGGGTCGCATGCCTGCCCGCAGTAGGAAGCGGTGCCACGCAGCCAGCAGACCATCACTTCTGTGCGTCCTGCTGCGTTGTCTCTGGAGAGCAGAGCGAGCATTCAGAATAATTTAGAAAATACGACTGCCGTGTTTACTGTTAACTCGCTCAGTCCTGGTGAGCAAACTGTTAAACTCCTGAGACCCGAGGCAGAGACATCATTTACAAACCCAGTCTGGGAAGAGCCACCCTCTCCATCTTGGGAGCCTTGAGATGGCTCCCAGGTGAAAGTGAGGCTGCGAGTTGGTGAGTCTTGTTGGTTTTGATCCTGAACTATATTCGTCTCCAGAAGCAGGTACAGAGGGCCAGAGGATGCTTTTCTGTACTAGGGGATGCAAAGGTGAGCTAGAAGAAAAAGTTTCTGGCTTCGTGCAGGGAGTTTTTTTAAAGACCATGGCCAGAAATGTAAAGGGAGGATGCTTTCAGGCTGCCCGCAGCACTGGACAAATTCTTGGACAAATAACCACCCTCAGAATTCTCCAGGCTTATCCTAACACTTGGTGGAACCCAAAGACTTTTCCTCTAGCTCCTCCCTGAAGAGAGGCGTGTGAGAGAAGCTGCTTGGTTGTCAGAACAGGGTGGTGAGCCTGCAGCAAGGTGCCCGTAGGCTCAGTGGGGAATGACCCAGGACACATTACTGAAGCTGAGTGAGTGGCACAGGGTCCCTTCTAGAGTGCTGGTGAACTTGATAACCATACAGCCCCTCCATCCTTGCTTTCTATTCATCTCCACTGCCAGGTGGGTCCCATGTCCCGGGTGACTGCAAGAGGACTAGAAGGTTCAGACAGGTGAGGGTGCTGTAGCATGCCTGACCGCAGTAGGAAGCGGTGCCACGCAGCCAGATACGGACCTCATCATCAGATCACCAGGCCCTCCTTCCCAGTGGAAATGGTCATAGCGCGTTCCTCTACCCCACCCCCACCCCGCCATGAGGACTGAGTGAAATCTATGTGAAATATTTGGAGTGGCAAATAAGGAACATGCCGTTAGCTGTCATTTCTCTCTTGGCGTTTGTCTACTAGCATGTGTCTTTTGGGTGTTTCTTTCTTAGTCTTCATTAAATTCTGGGAAGTGCTCAGAAATTGAGGCGAGACGGCTGCATTCATGCCCAATAACAGTTGATGGACATGGCAGGGGGCTTTGTGGAGTCGACAGGGAAGGTTTCTACCTACAACTTTGGGGGATGGAGAGGTGAGTGTCTTTGTATAGCTCAGAGCAGACTTCCAGCTGCTCAACACAAATTCCCCCAACCTTGGAGCTGACAGCAAGCAGGTATTGCCAATTGGTAGCAAGTTAGTACAAAAATTTCAGTGTTTCTGATACATGAGAATTCTTTGCAGAAAGACTACATACTGGGAAATGGGAAAGACCCATAGGTATTGCCTGAATGAACTTCATCTTTTTTTTCTTAATTGATGAAGAAAGGAAGCAAGTATGGTTCAGGAAAATTAAATGAGTTTATATACGGCCACAAAGCTTATAAAGCAGTAGTCCCCAACCTTTTTGGCACCAGGGACCGGTTTCATGGAAGATAATTTTTCCATGGACTAGGGTTGGGGGGAGGGTTTACTTTCAGGATGATTCGAGCACATCACATTTATTATATATTTTATTTTAATTATTATGACATCAGCTCCACCTCAGATCATCAGGCATTAGATCCAGAGGTTGGGGACCCCTGTTGTAATGCTTATGGAGCCCATTCTCAGCTCTGGGTCTCTGCTCAGTCACTCAGGCCCTGAGCTACCTCACTGATTTGTTTTGCCAGTTACATAACTGTCTAATGGGATCACATTCCCTGTGCTAGGAAGCATCCATAATTCACAATGTGCAAGTCTTTCTCATCTCTGGGAGAAAAAACAAAAATAATAAACTTTGAAGGTTTCATATCCTTCACCTTACATGACTGTTTGCATTTTATGCTATATGTTCAGTTATCTGCATTTTCTAGCAAGGCTCACTACGTTTAGCTAAGTCTCGTGGGTGAAAGGCGTGATTGATTAGGAACTAAGAGACTGTTCACAGAGAGGAACGTGAGGTCTTTCAGGAACATGCCTCTGAAGCAGCAGTTTTCAGGGTGGAGAATTGATCTGGGAGTCATGGAGCCTTCTTTCTTCTATGGCAGATGAGAAAAACCCCTTGAAATCATCTACAGTCCATTCCTGCCCTCCCCCATGTTCTGTCTGTGAGCAGCATGTGAGAAATAATGCATGTCACATTTCACAGCTTGGAAAATTAGCAATAATTGTCTCAAGTGGCTGGGCTTGGGGAAGGAAAAGAAGATAAAATTCCAAATGCCCCATGTGTCTGAATGAACAGGGCATCGTGGCGCTGGCCGCCTGAGCAGCTTCTGCCACCTTCCGCCTCAGTCACTGCAGCCTCAGGTCTTGGAAGAATGTCTTTGCATTTTTGAGGGTCCAAGGGCCCCAGTGGCGTGTGCTGGGAACACGCGGAGGGAGAACCTCACTCAATGGGCCACTGTGTCTGCCTTGGCTCAGGCTGGAGCGTGGTGTCCAAGGGAGCCTGGGCCCGAATAAAGACACGCTTTATTTCCTTCTCCGTTGACAGAAGGGGATTTTGAAGGTAGCAGGGGAAACAGAGTGAGCAGTGTTCAGGGACGCAGCCCACCTTCCTGGGTAGTTTTCCGCTGCGACAGCCCCACTGAAGTGAGCTGGCCAAGGAGACAGAGGTTTTACAAGCGAGCTGTGTGGACTGGGGCCGCATGCCGACCCGGCGGCCTTCTGGCAGGCCTCCATCGGCAGCATTACTTGGTCGGGGGGATGTGGAAGCTGGGTGTNCTGCGACAGCCCCACTGAAGTGAGCTGGCCAAGGAGACAGAGGTTTTACAAGCGAGCTGTGTGGACTGGGGCCGCATGCCGACCCGGCGGCCTTCTGGCAGGCCTCCATCGGCAGCATTACTTGGTCGGGGGGATGTGGAAGGTGGGTGTCCGTGTGTGTGTGTGTGTGTGTGTTTCCTACAGCTGTCGTGACAAAGTTCCAGAGCAGGATACTGGAACTCCCAGTGATGGGGGACACTGAAGTGAAGTGAAAGCCACTCAGTTGTGTCCACTCTTTGTGACCCCATGGTCTACACAATCCATGTCATTCTCCAGGCCGGAATAATGGAGTGGGCAGCCGTTCCCTTCTCCAGGGGATCTTCCCAACCCAGGGATTGAACCCAGGTCTCCCACATTGCAGGCCGATTTTTTTTACCAGCTGAGCTAGCATGGAAGCCTGGTAGGACACTGTCATCTCCCAGTTCCAGAGGCCAAAGTCCAAGTCCAAGATGTGAGTAGGGCTGGCTCCTTGTTAGGGCTGTAAGAGAAGGCACTGTCCCAGGCTCTCTCCTTGGCTGGTAAAGGGTCTTCTTCATGTTCATATGGCCTTCTCCCTATGCAGATGTCTGTGTGCAAATTTCCTCTTCTGATGCAGACACCCACCATATTGGATTAGGGCCCTTCCTAACGACCTCAGTCTAACTTAATTGCCTCTATAGATACCCTATCTCCAAATACGTATACTTTCCAAGATCACTGGGGGTTAGGACTCCAAACTATGAATTTTGGAAATACACACACAGTTGAACCCACAGAAGCATGTGCCTTATATTCCATCTTGTTTATCTGGAGATTGACAAAGCAGTTGTGGAGCCCATAACTCTGCCACTTCATAGTGGATTGATGATTGGCCCTTTTTCTCTGCCTTATTCTTCCATCTTCCCCCTTCCAGACATACCTTTCAGAAATCCTCAGCATCTGAACTCTGTTTATACTGTAATAGTTAGAGCTACTCCTTACTGATTGCTTCTTAAAGTACCAAGCAAGGTGCTGGGTACTTTATTTGTATTAATTTGTGTAATTCTCATGATGGTCCCTGAGGTAGGCCCTATTATTCCCATTAGGAAGGCCAAGTAACTTGTCCCAGGTCACACAGGTAACTCAGTGGTAGAGCCAAGATTTGCACCCAGGCCATTTGGTCAAAGCAGGTGCATTATAAACTACATTCACTTTACTTAATAGACTCAATATTTAACAGGTAGCACCTCTGGAGTGGTGCTATGGGTCAGAGCACAGGTTGTGGATTCTGCATCTATTTGTCATGGTTTACCAGCAATGTGACTTTACAAGTGATGGACTCTCTCTGTACCTTACTTTTGTCTTCTGTAAAGTGAGGATGACATTCTCTTGGGTCTTCCCTGTAGCTCAAATGGTAAAGAGTTTGCCTGCAATGCAAGAGACCCGGGTTCGACCCCTGGGTCAGGAAGATCCTCTGGGGAAGGAAATGGGAATCCACTCCAGTATTCTTGCCTGGAGAATCCCATGGACAGAGGAGCCTGGTGGGCTACAAAGGGGTTGCAAAGAGTCGGACACGACTGAGCTACTAACACTACTAAAGTGGGGATGACATTCTCTTAGAGATGTTTGGGGATGATCATGTGAATGACTGGCACATGGTAGCTGATTAATGAATATTATTATTAATGATAACATCTTCCCACCTCATTCTCTATCTTTACTGTGTCCAATGTGGTAGGTGCAAGCCCCAGGTGGTTATTGAGCCCTTGAAATATGGCTAATGGGAATCAAGATGTGCTGTAAGCATTAAATACACCACATAATTTGAAGGTTTAGCATCTCCCCCACCAAATGTAAGCTATCTCATTAATAATTCTATATTGATTATACATTGAAGTCATGTTTTAGATATATTGGGTTAACTAAAATAAATTATTAAAAATAATTTGTTTTATTTTACTTTTTTAAAAACGTGACTACTAGAAAATCTAAAATGCCATATGTCCCTCACGTGATACTTCTGTTGGACCGTATTGGTCTAGACTTGGGTCAGATGCTCAGTTACATCTGACTCTTTGCGACTCTATGGACTACAGCCTGTACATGAGATTCTTCAGGCAAGAATGCTGGAGTGGGTTGCCATTACCACCTCCAGGGGATTTTCCCAACGCAGGGATTGAACCCATATCTATTACATCTCCTGCATTGGCAAGTGGATTCTTTACCATTAGTGCTACCTGGGACGCCTCATTGGTCTAGACTGTAGACTCTGATCTCTAGAGGCCACATTTGTTGTATTTACTCTTGTGTCTTGGCATTTTGCTCAGATCCTAGCCTTATAGGAGATGCTCAAAAATATGGTTGTTGGGACTTCCCTGATGGTCCAGTAGTTGAGACTTCACACTCCCACTGCAGGGTTGCAGGTTTGATCCCTGGTCAAGGAAATAAGATCCTGCATGCTGTGCGGCATGACCAAAAAAAAAAAAAAATCAGTTCTAATTATACAAATGCTCTGTTCTTAGCCCAAGATAAGTCTCTAGGGTACAGACTCAAGAAGGGGGAAGCCCTCAGTTCCCAAAACTTGGGGAAGCCCCATAGACTGGAGTTTCCAGCTCACCCTTGAACCTGGCCCAGGCCGGCCTCTCACTGAATGACTGGCTTTGATGGCCAGGCCTCCACCTCTGTTGAGGTAGCCTTGCTGTTCAGCCCTAGGGAAAACACGGCTGTGGAAGCGTCTTCTATTTTCAGAGAAAGCAGTTTTGCACAGAGGACGTGAAAGCTCACTTCATCAGCCAGAGGAAGCCCATGAAAGAGGTCACTATGCGCAGCGAATGGGAGGGAAGGGCCCGGAGGAAATTTCCACCAGGTTTGAGGTCCTCGTCTATACTTGGTGTCTCAGACTGAGCTTTGTAAAGATAGAGGATTGACTCTTTCTGCCTCTGTCCCTCCACCACATCCCCTTCTTCCCAAAGAGAACCCCAAAGCCAGCCTTTGTCAGGGAGCATGTATCTGACATTCCCATCAGACCTCACATCTGTGGAAACCAGGGTCAGTTCCACCCACAGTCCTGACCAATCTCAAGATTTGTCATCACTGATTGGAATGAGGGATTTCAAAAGAATGCTGGAGCTGGATGGGAGGTCTAAGGAACTGGTCTGGTCTCTTCTGTGGTTGGATTTCTGTGTTTCTCGTCCTTCCAGTGACATCTCTGCTGCTGGGGAGGGCTCGGCATGCAGGGGACATGACCCCAGATGACCTTGTCTAGAGTTTGAGCTGGCCCACTTTCTCCTTGTGCCCTGAGCCCGGGCTTTTCTCAGTCGCTCTCCTGAGGGCGATGTCACAGAGTTTCTGTGCATGTTAGTTCACCTGTCCGCAAATCCTGATGCAGTTTTGCTTGAGTCATGTGTCTTAGGCATCTGACAGCTTCTCTGAGACTTGGTTTCTTCTATTCACATGGCAATAGCAGCACCTGCCCAGCTTGTCACTGGAGTTAAATGAGATAATACATCAACAGCGGCAGGCAGTGCCCTGCACATTCTACCATGCAGAATACGGTAGACACTTCAGAAGCATGGGCGACTCTCCTCTACTGGTTCTTAAGGATTTTCTCCTCCATCTCACCCTGCTCTGCCTCCCAGTTCATGGCAGCTTCCTCTAACTAAGGCAGGTGAGAGCAGGTGAGGGCTGGTTTCTATTGCATGCTGCATTTTCACCCCAATTTAATGGCCCCCAATTTAGAGTTCTCTTCCATGGCACAGAGGAAATTTGTAGAAAGTATCCTGGACATTGCAGATCACTAGTATTCCTACCTCCTTGCTTTTCAGAGGCCACCTGTTCTATTTGTGTCAGGATTGGAACAAGGAATCTTGGCAAAGAGGAGAAGTTACTTTTGATTAAACATCTTGAGCCTCATTTCCCACTTTGAGGATGACTTGGCTCCATCTGGGTGAAGGATAAAGGGAGCAGGAAGTCATTTTTACATGAAATATAAACCCAGATTGTCCTAGAGGTTATTAACTAAAGTGAAGTCTTCACATTGCCTGGATGGCACCTGGCACCTAGTAGGGTCTCAGTGTGTGTGCTGACTTCTTTGGTGTGGCACCTGAAGAAAGTCAGAGGAAAGGAGAAAGATTGGAGTCCTTGGCCTTAGTTCAGGTGCAGCAGAGACTCTCATTAGCTGTGTACCCTCAAGCAAGCCGCTTTTCATATCTTGAGCCCCAGAGAATTTTCACCTTCAAAACTGGAATAACCACAACTCAGCCTACTTCATGCAGAGGCTATGGAGATTGAATAACTAAATGAAAGTATTCTGTAATGGCAAAACAGTCAGTATTAGTTTCCCATCTTTAATTATCATGTGTAATGATAATACCCACGATAATACCCACTCAAAGAGGTACAACTATCTCTTTGATTTGTCAATTCCCAGTCGTGACTCAGATTTTTTTCTGATTAATATGGTTTTTAGACCATTTTCTAACCAATTATCAATCGTGTTTGCTTCAGGGAGGCAGAAACTTAGGTGTCTTTCATCTTTTATTATTTACTTCCTGATCCATAAGCAATCCCCTACTCACCAAGGCACCAAATGGGAGATTAAGAGCACTTTTGAAAAGAAAGAAAAAGCTCTTGGGAAAAAATGCTGATGTAGGATGTTTAACTTCAGAGAAGGAGGTAGCTGTTTTTGTTTTTTAGGTGCGATGCAAGTAGAGCGTATTGCTACTTGAGCTTTTAATTGGTTTACTAATATTTTTTGTAACTTCTTGTTTTAATGTTTGCAGGTCCCCAGATACTGAGGTTTACTGACATCCATGAACCAATTGATAAATTATTTAGTTGAAATAGCAAAACTGGAGGCATTGTATGAATTAGAAATTGTGCCACAGAACCCACTCCGGAGTCACTGATTTTGTTTAACGTGATCTGTGTTCTGCATCTGTTCCTCACCAAGTCACAGGAAAAACAAATATCCACTGTTCCCCCAGCCAAGCAGGGGTCGGAGGGCACCCAAGGGACTGGGGCAAGGCCTCTCAAGAGTGTCAGATGGGGGCTGGCAGGTTTGACCGGCTTAGGTCAGCAGGACTGGGCTTCCCTCTCTGGGTCCACTTTGCCATCGCTTCTCTGTGAGTCTGATGAGGTTTGTCCACGTAGATGGAGGAGAGGATGGATACATGATTCGTACATCACTTCAGAGCAGCTCTGAGGTTTCTGCAAGCAGAGTGACCCTCCTCCATCAGCTGGGCTAGAACCCTTCTCATTTCTTCCTACCTCACAGTTCTCTGTGGAATCTGATTTTGTTGAAGCTGATTTCTGTGGCTTTGTTTGCTGTTACTTCTTCTATGGTACAATTAGAGATTTCTTGTAATTTTAAGTGATTTTTTTTATGATATGAAAGAAATATTCATAACAGAAAATTTAGAAAATACATACAAGTTAGAATGAATAAACTAAAAATTGCCAGCAAATCCATCATCTGGAGATAATCATTGTTTTCTCCCTTTCCAGTTATACATGAACATGTATCCATTCTTTCTAAAATTATTTTCCCAGTTAGGTTGATACATAATATTGATCAGAGTTCACTGTGCCATACAGTAGGTCCTTATTGGTTATCCATTTTAAATATAGCAGTGTGTACATGTAAATCCCAAACTCCCTAATTACCCCTTCCCTCCCATTCTCCTCAGTAACCATCAGTTTGTTAGAAATAATCATTGTTTATCAATAAATAACCATCCTTCCATGCTTTTCTCTGACATATATCTTTGTCTGTGTTTTTTTTTTTAATAGACACATGTAGACTATATTGCTTGGTAACCTGTTTTATTCACTGGTGTTTTTTTTTTTTTTTTTGAGCAGTTTTTCTCCATAATTGTGAACAGCCTCTCTTAGACTGCTGTTCACAGGGGCTTATTCAGACCGACCCTAATAAACAAATATCTGGCTGGGACTGGTTTGCCCCAGTACATTGTGCCTTTGCATAAATATGAGACTGGCTACAGCTATGCATTTCTGTTTGGGTTGCTTCAGTGTCACGTGGGCTTCTGACATATAATACAGACGCCCATTCCCCTTTGGTTAGCCTATTTAAGGTACCATTCTTAACAAGTTCATAAGGGTGACTTATTTTGTTCCTTTCTTTCTTCCTTCTATCCATCCACCCCACCATGCAGCCGTCCTGCCAGCCATCTGTCTGTCCTTCTTTCCCTTCCATCCATCCATCCATGCATCCATCCATCCATGCATCCATCCATCCAATGTGTTGATCACCTAGACTGTGCCAGGCATTGTGTTTGGTACTAAGGAAGCAGAGATATATGATGTTGGCCTCAGCCCACCAGGAGGTACCAGTATCCACCCAGAACAAATGTCTGCCCTGAACATGAGGTGGCAATCCCCATCTGATTTCTCCATCATGAAACTGATCAATTCTAGTAGCTATCAGGTGGATGACTAGGGATAAAACGGGTAATTCCTGCTTTACAGTGAAGGCATCTTGAAGGTAGAACCTCTGTATTGCTTCTTTTCTGTAAACCCCTAGATGCCAACTAGGCCTCTAGCCCCATACACGGTGAGACCACAAGATGAATTGAATACTAGAGCAGACTAATGTGGCAGCAACATTTTTAGAAAGCTGTTTCTCACCACATCTAGTATGTATCTCATAAATCAAAGAAGAAAGGACTTTGATGCTTCTTTTTTTAAAAAAAAAAGTGTCCTTAAGTCTTGGAGAGACAGCGAGTCTATTCTATTTAGCTTTAAACTATATTCCCCTCCCTCATGGTATGTTCCAGAGAAGCATGGCTTTGTGTAAAAAGGTAAGATTTATTTTTGCCAGTAAAATATAACTCAGAGCACAGCCCAGCAACGGCATACAGCAGGAGGAAGTACCTCACTGAATGCCAGCGGCAGTTACAGTAAAATGTTACAAGTGTGAACAGCCGTCACCCCCTGCACCCCATCAGACAGAGTAGGCTGCATTTTTTTTTTTCCAGAGAAGTGGGGGTTTTTTTGAGGTTTTTTTTGTTTGTTTGTTTTTTTATGGTGCCATTTTGACTTCCTAAGACCTCCACAGATTTATAAGGAAATAATTCTTCCAATGGGCCTTAGTGACATCTTAAAGTTTTACATGTGCCATTTATGAAATTGCTAAAACTGTTCCATGCAAACATTTCCATGTCACCAACTTAGGCCCATTTATTACATTTATGCTACTATGCTATATGTGGTTTTTTTAAAGATACCAAAATATTTTTACTAACCCCAACCCTGAGGCAAACCTCGGAGGTTAATTGTCATAACGAATGTAGTCCTTACCCTTGCTGTCCAGAAAGAAACAGACAGTGGCTCCTGGCTGTGTCAGAGTGCTACAGACACCTCTTCCATTAGCATAGAACAAGGGGCTCCTCCACGAGCCCTCTCGTCTTCATCTTCTCCTCCCTGTTGTCATCTCTCTCTGTGGAGTGGCCACTCTTTGTTGATTACAGATGTATGGGAGCAAGCTGAATCTGGGGTCTGACTCTATCTACCCAATTTATTGTTAGCTCCGTGGCTTTGACTAAATTATTCTCCTCCTCTGGGCTTATTTTTACACCTGTGAAGGGCTGTAATAATAGCACTCATCTCAGGATTTGGGGGAAAATAGAGCTTTGGAAGGGGAGCAAGAGCCAACATAGGAAGAAAAGTACAAGTGTTAGTCACTCAGTCGTGTCCAGTTCTTTGTGACCCAATGTAGCGCACGCCAGGATCCTTTCTGCATAGCATTCTCCAGGCAAGAATGCTGGAGTGGGTAGCTGTTCCCTTCTCCAGGGGAATCTTCCTGACCTAGGGATCATTCTGTACCCTCTGAGCCACCGGGGTCTTTCACTTTTACTTTCATTGTCTTGGGGATGACGGGGAGGGGGGGGGAGTCTCGTTTCGAACTGTGCGTCTATGTGGAGGTAGTTGCATGTAGAGGTTACAAGTGCAGGTTCTGAGGTCACATTGCCTGGGTGTGGGGCAAGTGTATTAGTGTGTGCTTTGGGCAAGCTGTGCATCTTCTCTGTGCCTCCATCTCCTGTCTGTAAATTTGGGATAATAATAGTAACTACATGTGGGGTTGTTCTGACCATTGGCTTAGGTAATCGGTCTGCAGTGCTGTGCATAATGTTTGGCACATGTATGTTCAATAGATGTAAGTAGTAGCAATTCCTAATTTTTAACTTTTTTCTGTCTATTGAAAGCTCCATATGTAAATCTGATATAAATTTATAATTTTTCTCTGGATACAGAGCTAATACCCACTTTATGTGTTTTCTCCCTTTCTTTCCTTCCGTCCTTCCTTCCCTTCTTTTTTAGCATATCTGTTGTTTAGTTGCTCAGTCATGTCTGACTCTCTTTGTGACCCCATGGACTCTAGACCACCAAACTCCTCTGTCCATGGGATTTTCCAGTCAAGAATATTGGAGGGGGTTGCCATTTCTTTCTCCAGGGCATCTTCCCAACCCAGGGATCGAACCCACGTCTCCTAAATTGGAAGGCAGATTCTTTACCATGGAGATACCAGGGAAGAAGCCCTAGCATATTTAGACCAACATAGATAGAATTGACATTGGGTTACTTTATTTAAATAACTACCAGTTTCAAGTTCTATTTAACTTAAAAATTTATTTTACATTATGAAATTGTGGCAAGTGTACCTTCTGTCTCACTGAAAAACACCTGAACTGTTTTCCTCAAACTTCCCAAAACAAAGAACTTGGAGGCAAGAATAGACTTAATAAAGGAAGTTTCTTTTTCCAAATGCAATACAGAAGACCAGGGGCTATTGTGAAACATGGGCAGCCTCCTGCAGCACCCTCTGCCTTGAATTCCGCCTTACCAAAGCATGATTTTATTAAGATGAGGCCATCCAATTTCCTTCTGTTGTTCTTGGGACTCTGCATTTTTGGTAGCTCATTTGCATCTGTCTGCATGTTGAATTCTAGAGGGTGTGATTACTGACAAATAAAATGGGATGAAGTAATCTGGGTATTCTTCCTACATTGATATTCAAATTCAGTATTCAAGGCTCAACATGCCTGAAATACAGATTTTGCTCTGAAATACAATGGATGGCCAACAAATGTTTCTTGATTAAACAAAGGAGAGAAAGGAAGAGGAGGAGGAGAGGGGAGAGAGAGGAGAGGCAGATAGGGGCATCCAATGTGTAGTGGTAGGTTGGGATCAGAGAAGTTGGGGAGCAGTGTGATAACCCCCCATGTTCACCATTCAACAGCACTGTGTGTGGGGGGGTCTGATGAGAGCCAGAATGACAAGTCACTGCTCCATCCTGTTTTCCGAAACTTTGCCAAGTGTAGCTAACAAGGACTCTTGGTTATATTCCTCTTGCCTGGCAAATAGTAGATGCCTTGAAAATACTTGCTGAATGAAATATTCCATTAACCTGACTTCCGTTAACCTAACCTAATGAATATAGCCATTTCCATCTACAGTGAGTGAAGTGACACGCTCAGTTGTGTCCAACTCTCTGCAACCCCATGGACTATACAGTTCATGGAATTCTCCAGGCCAGAATACTGGAGGGGGTAGCCATTCCCTTCTCCAGGGATTTTCCCAACCTCTTGGACTGAACCCAGGTCTCCTACATTGCAGGCGGATTCTTGACCAGCTGAGCCACCAGGGAAACCGAATGATATAACCGTAAATGCACTAAATGATATAACTATTTTGAGATGTAAGTGGCCCTGACTCGTCGGGAAGAAAAAGTTTGGTGAATTTGGTTCAGTGGATACTCTAGTTATTAATAGCCACTTTACTTTAACTGTTGGCTGCAAACAGTTAAGATTCTTTTAGCCTCTCTCATAAGATGTGGATAGCATCTTGGTGCCATGGAGGTCTGCAGGTGTCCCCCTCCCTGGCTGCTGTTTTTGAAATAAGATGTGAAAGTCATGCAGTCTCCACTCCTGTCACTGGGTGCTCTGTCTCCCATGGGTCCTCCAGCTCTCAGATTGCACAGAAAGACTGTGTCTTCCATGGGGTTTGCAAGAATGTGGGCTCTAGGTAAATGCTTTATGGAAATAAAACATTTGCTCTCAAACACTCTGGCCCTTGGAGTTTCCTGCTAGTCCTTCACTTGGGTCTCAGTCAGTGACAGAATTTTGCCCTTTGTTTGGGAAGGGGCCTAGTGGAAACAGAGGGGCCCTGACCTCTCCTTCCATGCCATCATAAGACCAGGATGTTAAAGCTGGAAGGGTCTCCAGCATTCATCCAGGCTCTGCTTCCTACTCATTTATGACCTTGGGTGTCCATGAACTCCCCTGGGCTTCAGTTTCCTCATTTGTAAAGCAGGGATGCTGCTGCTGCTGCTGCTGCTGCTAAGTCGCTTCAGTCGTGTCCGACTCTGTGCGACCCCAGAGACGGCAGCCCACCAGGCTCCCCTGTCCCTGGGATTCTCCAGGCAAGAACACTGGAGTGAGTTGCCATTTCCTTCTCCAATGCAGGAAAGTGAAAAGGGAAAGTGAACCCGCTCAGTCATGTCCGACTCTTTGCGACCCCATGGACTGCAGCCCACCAGGCTCCTCCATCCATGGGATTTTCCAGGCAAGAGTACTGGAGTGGGGTGCCATGGCCTTCTCCGAAAGCAGGGATAGTAGTGGTCATGTCCTTAAAGGCTGTGAGGATTGAAGGAAGTTAGTCAGTTTCTTAGCACTGCCTGATGGCCCAGGTGATACTGGTTATTGTTGTCACACATCACATCACCTGGAGGGTCTTTCCATGGCCTGAGATGCCCAGATCTACTGAATCAGAATCTCTATAGAGGTGAGGGCCCAGTAGTTCATGTTTTTTAAAATTGCCAGAGATAATTTTCCTGTTTAACCAGGAGTGAGAGTACTGCTTCTGAAAGAGCTGGATTCATAGGGTCTTCTCTTTGGAGTCAGTGTAGCCATAATTTGTTGCTGTTGTTCAGTCTCTAAGCCATGCCCGGCTGTTTGTGACCTCATGGACTGTAGCATGCCAGGCTCCCCTGTCCTCCACCATCTCCCGGGGTTTGCTCAAGTTCATGTTCATTGAGTCAGTGGACCTATCTAACCATCTCATCCTCTGCTGCACCCTTTTCTTTTTGCCTTCAGTGTTTCCCAGCATCGGGCTCTTTTTCAATGAATTGGCTCTTGGCATCAGGTGGCCAAAGTATTGGAGCTTCAGCATCAGCCCTTCGAATGAATATTCAGGATTGATTTCCTTTTAGATCGGCTGTTTTGATCTCCTAGCAGCCAGAGTCAGAATATTTGTATTGTAACCCTAGCACACTTCCTCCTGCCCCCACCCCAAGCCATTTGCCCTTGACCTTGAGCCACGGACTTAACATCACTGAAAGTCAGTTGACGCAACAAGAAAATGAAGACAATATTAGTATCCCTCGTAGGGTCATATAGGGATTAAACGAGATAATATGTATCAGTCTTATAAGTACCCCATTAAATAATAAGCACTTTATACATATTAGCTCATTTAATCTTCATAACAACCCTATGTGGGTAGGGACTATTAGATACCCACATTTTACATATGTGCAGACAAAGATATGTGCTTGTGTGCATGCGTGCTGAGTCATTCAGTCAAGTCCAACTCTCTGTGACTATGGCTGTAGCCCACCAGGCTCCTCTTTCCATGGCATTTTCCAGGCAAGAACACTGGAGCAGGTTGCCATTCCGTGGGGTTATTTATGTAACTGCTCTAAGGTCACAGGTCATGGCAGCACAGAACAAGCCATGATGAGCTGTTAAGCGAGCCAGTGAGTTCTACCAAGTGGCCATGATTCCCTGGCCCAGGAGCAGTTGCTGACCACAACAGTAGGCACAGAAAATATTCTTCATAATGATGTTTATCTTATTTGGAGCTTGAGATCAGCTGTGTGGTGCAGAAGGGAAGAGGTTTTCCAAGTTTTTCCAGCTGTCTTGCCTGTGAACATTTACTGTGTGCCAGGGGTGGACAGCAGTAATTCACACCAGTCTGATGGCAGCAGCCCCCGGAAATGTTGGGGTCACAGCAGAGGAGGGAGATGCATACCTCAAACCTGTGCTTTTCCGAGGGAGTCGGATTCTGGGAGTTCTAGCCCTCCATATACTGTCCTCCTTTTTGGAATCAATACAGTTGTCTTCCTGTAAGAACAGAAGGGCCCCAGGCAACGCTGGGTACCAGCGATGAAGGTGTCCTCAAGCCCCCATGGCAGCCCTACTCTCCCATCTTCATAAGCAAGGAAGACGGCCTCCAGGAACCGGGGGGTCCCCAGCGTGCCTGAGGCACACAGCCCTCAGAGCAGCAAACCTGCACAATTGCCGGCTGTCTCCTGCCAGCCAAGGGGGCTGAGTGTTCCTGGGCACCCGAGCCTTGTACTCCCCTCTCACCCCTCCCCACTTCTCCTGCCCCTGGCTCCACACCCTCCTGAATGTTCCTTTCTAAACAGCCACAATCAGGTGCCTGTTCCTGTGCTGGGAAAAAAGAGCAGCATGAAGGCTTTTAAACTTGCTGGGTAATTTAAGGTATTTATCGCTATTTGGAGAGCTTTGCTTGTTTTGAATCCTTTCACCCTCCAGCTTTCAAAAATGGTGCAAGTGATTTTTTTTTTTCCTGTAAAGGATGCTTCTGGGTCCTTCCGCTGCCCCCCGAGGCTGGAGTCTGAATGCAACCTCCAGACCTGGGTCCATTAGCTGAGGTTTTGTTCATTCTTCAAACAGGCTGGCCATAAACATNTGATTTTTTTTTTCCCTGTAAAGGATGCTTCTGGGTCCTTCCGCTGCCCCCCGAGGCTGGAGTCTGAATGCAACCTCCAGACCTGGGTCCATTAGCTGAGGTTTTGTTCATTCTTCAAACAGGCTGGCCATAAACATTCATTAGGCGCCTCCCTGGTCCAGGCCAGGCTCCTGTTTGTAGACTGCTCCCTGATTCCATGTAGGGTGGTGAGTGTTTACAATACCTACAGCAGCAGCCTTGGAGGTCGGGAGCCCGTCGTGGTCTTTATGTCCAGGTTGACCCTGAGGTCAAGCCATGTTTTGCCAAAGGGGTATGTGACCCTGGACACAGTTCTCAGCTTCTCAGGAACGTTGATTTTCATATGAAAAATGAATGTGATAACAGCTCCTACCTTATTGCTTTAGAAGTCAGATGACCTGGGTTCAAATCCCAGCTCTGCCACCTCATGATGTGGTCTTAGCTTCTCTATTATCTGATTTAACTTACCTTTAAGTTCATAATAACAGGAAGTCCTTAAAGGGGAGTGAGAACTGAGCTAATACACACAAAGATCTAGTTCCTGGCACTTAGAAAGGGCTTGATGAAACCACGGGTGATTGAGAGAAAAAGAAAACATACACAGATACACACACACACACCCCCTGCCATGGCAAGAGGCGCTTAATAAATCTAACTTACTCCCCCTCCCTCCTCACCTCAAACCCGAGCAAGCCAATAGCTGGACAGCAGCAGAAGCTTGCCAAGAAAGTGGAAGAGCATGGACTTTCCACTTGGCTTCCTGAAGGTCTTACTGACCTGATAAGAAACGGAAGGAGCAGGGTGTCCTTCCCCCAGTGTACTCTGGTCAGAACAGTCCACTGAAGGTCCTGTGGTCTGCTGACTCCCTTCTGTCTTTGAGATGCTAAGGGAGGTCCTTTCTAGGGGACCCGCAGCAGAGACGGTGCTCAAAATCAAGGCTCAGAATTAATAAGCAACGTCAGCTCTCTGAGACAGGATGGTCCTTCCTTGTTCCTTCCTTGTTCCTTCCTGTTCCAGTCATGTCCCTCCATAAACTGTTTCTACCCCCCTGGTGTCTCCAAGTCAGCCCTCCCCTCTTCATCTCTGTCTCTCTCCCCCCAGCCTCCGTCCCTGGCTTAATGTTTCTGCTTCTGCCTTGCCAGTTACTTTGATTTTCCATGTGTGGGTTACCTGAAAAACAAAAAAACTGATTTTCCTGCCCTGCCTTCTGAAAATGATGGGCTAATTAGAAGGCCCTAAGACCATGTATGGAGAGGAAAAGATGATTACCAGGTTGGAAGATTTGAATTAAAACAGAGGCAAATGACAAGTCTTATCTTTTCTCCCTAACATGGGATGAGGTAGGTGATCTTTCCTCTTTAACTTCATTACATCTGGTCTTTTGTTCCATGTCCCCTCCTCCTGGAAGCCTCCTGTGATCTCCACTCCTATTGGATTACTAGTTTTGTGCTGCCAGGACCCCAGCCAAGGGATGGGAATGTGGGAGGGACCAGACAGAGCCAGGCTGCTTGACTGAAAATTTTGACCCTGCAAGTGATTTGCTGTGCCTTGGTTTCCTCCTTTGCAGAATGGAGCCCTTATTTAACCCCTGTTTCATGGGCTGTTTGGAATATTTAGTGAGATGATCCATATAAAGTACTTAGAATGTCTGGCTACCTCTCATTACTATTACTAGTATCATCAGGATGTTCATCACAGAAGCACTTATTGGACTGTAATCAATGATTCACTTGTCTCCTTCCTTCCCTCAAGGGTCTAGAAGCAAATTAAGAGCCAGAACAGTATCCTATTTAACTCCAGAGAACAATGGTGATGCAGAAAAGGCCACTGTTACAAGCAAGGTGATAATTTGCTTTATCAGAAGACTCTTTACTTCCAGAAAGGCTGCCTTTAACTTATGACTTGATACTTAGATATTTCGCGCAAAGTTTTTTGTTTTTTTTTTTCTCCTCTTCTCACTTTCTTCCTATTACATAAAGTAACCAGAGTCATTTTGACAGCACAGAGGGAGCCCCTGTGCCCTTTATAGGAGTGTGGCAGCAGGAACACGGAAGCTGGCCAGCTGGGCAGTGACTCAGCAATTTTCTCCCCGTTACTGGGGTCACTGCCAGCATCTCTTCTGACTGGGGGACCAGGTCATACAATAGAATTTAAATTATCAACAATGGGGGAAATATGCTAAGATTTATGCTCTGCTTTGAGATATTTTGATGTGATCCAGGGTTTTTGAGCCTTAATGATGAGAATGCCTGAGAATGCCAGGGGCGGTACAAGGGCAGTTGTTTCCAGAAGCATGATGAGCAAGGGGCATGCATGGTGCCTATGGGTTCACCGACGTCCATTTGGTTTACATAGTGGAATAGAAGCTGCAGGAATAAGGGGGCCATGGGACAGTTTCCAAGGTTGGCTCTAGCACACAGAATGACAGCTTGTAGGAATGACATGTTCCACTCTGCCCTGAGTGGTCCGGCTATCTTATTGCAGGTGTGCATGTGGAGAAAGGCAGGAGGAGCAGCCAGCTCCAGAAATGGAGAGTAGAGAAGCTGGTGCTTTCTGCTTCCTGGCATATTCTACTGAAGTACTGTCATGAGTGAGAGACTTGAAAGGAAAATCGCTTTTATGAAATATCATGCAACTTGTGTCCATGATGGATTTTGTGAACAAGTGTTTCTTTCTGGTCCTGGCTTCCTTCTGCAGGAGAAGTTGGCTTCAGATCCTAGTCCCACCTCCAAAAAGACGTGGGAGGGAATAACCTCCCAGTCGAGCAGGACATCCCTTGGGATGGGCAGCTCCACACAGGACAGGGAGTGCGCACATTACCGGCAGCTCCCCTGGCTGGAAAAGCGGTTCTTTCTATTGATTTGAGTCTTCCTCCTGCAGTGCCCAGACAGTGAGCCTCCCCCGGGGCTGCCATACCACTCAGGCGGTACCCTGTCCTCCCAGATACACCGACCTGAATATGAGTCTCAGCTGCTGGTGTCCTTTCCTGTTGCTTGCCTCAGTCTGCCTTGACAAACCACCACAGACCAGCTAGTTTAAAGCAACAGAGATGTATTCTGTCCTGGTCCTAGGGGCCAGAAAGGCTTTCCTTCAGGAAGCTCTCTGGGAGAATTCGTTCTTGACCTCTCCCAACTGCTGGTGGTTCCTGGCTTCCAGGACCTAGGGCTTTATCTCTGTTCAGCCTCCTCTTCTGCCTCTTACAAAGGCACTTATTGGATTTAGGGTCTACCCTGATGATCGCCTAATTCCCAGGTGGCTCAGACAGTAAAGAATCTGCGTACAGTGCTGGAGACCTGGTGTCGATCCTGGGGTTGGGAAGATCCCCTGGAGAAGGGCATGGCAACCCAGTCCAGTATTCTTGCCTGGAGAATCCTATGGAGAGAGACTGGTGGGCTAGAGTCCATGGGACTGCAGAATCAGACACGACTGAGTGACCTAGTAGAATATAGAGCTGGTGATCATGGATGGTCTGATTTTAAGGGCCTTAACTTAATTACATCACAAAGACCCTTTTTCCAAATAAAGTATCATTCAGGGGTTCCAGGGATTCAAATGTGGGTATATTAGGGAGGGGGGCACATTCAACCCAATTCAGTTCAGTCGCTCAGTCGTGTCCAACTCTTTGCGACCTCATGAAGCGCGGCATGCCAGGCCTCCCTGTCCATCACCAACTCCCGGAGTTCACTCAGACCCACGTCCATCAAGTCAGTGATGCCATCCAGCCATCTCATCCTCGGTCGTCCCCTTCTTCTCCTGCCCCCAATCCCTCCCAGCATCAAAGTCTTTTCCAATGAGTCAACTCTTTGCATGAGGTGGCCAGAGTACTGGAGTTTCAGTTTTAGCATCGTTCCTTCCAAAGAAACCCAGGTTACCTCTTAATGNCAACTCCCGGAGTTCACTCAGACCCACGTCCATCAAGTCAGTGATGCCATCCAGCCATCTCATCCTCGGTCGTCCCCTTCTTCTCCTGCCCCCAATCCCTCCCAGCATCAAAGTCTTTTCCAATGAGTCAACTCTTTGCATGAGGTGGCCAGAGTACTGGAGTTTCAGTTTTAGCATCGTTCCTTCCAAAGAAACCCAGGTTACCTCTTAATGGAAAGTTACTTGTATGAATTGACACTGACTTGAGGAGGTTGCCTGTGTTGAGCCTAAACCATTTTCCCAAGAGCAAACATCTGGTGATGCCTCTTTCCAGCTGTTTGACAGATTACTTAACCTCTTTGGACCTGTATCTTCACCTGTATTATGGGAATAGTAATCATGTGTTGTTGTTAAGTCATTAAGTCATGTCTGACTTTTTGCAGCCCCATGGATTGCAGCAAGCCAGGCTTCCCTGTCCTTCACCATCTCCTGGAGTTTGATCAAACTCATGTTCACTGAGTCAGTGATGCCACCCAACCATCTCATACCCTGTCATCCCCTTCTCCTCCTGCCTTCAATCTTTCTCAGCATCAGGGTCTTTTCTCAGGAGTTGGCTCTTCACAGCAGGTAGCCAAAGTACTGTCGCTTCAGCTTCAGCATCAGTCCTTCCAGTGAATATTCAGGGTTTATTTCCTTTAGGATTGACTGGTTTGATCTCCTTGCTGTCCAAGGAACTCTCAAGAGCCTTCTCAAGAATCACAGTTCGAAAGCATCATAGTCCCTACCCATAGGCTTGTTGTGAGGATTAAACGAATTCACACAAGTACAATGCTTCAAGTGCCACGTGGCACATAGCAAGCACTGTCTAAATATTAGCCATTACTCCAGTACCTTGGCCACCTCATGTGAAGAGTTGACTCTTTTCCAATGAGTCATTGGAAGCTGGGAGGGTTTGTGGGCAGGAGAAGAGGGCGACAGAGGATGAGATGGCTGGATGGCATCTCTGACTCGATGGACGCGGGTCTGAGTGAACTCCGGGAGTTGGTGATGGACAGGGAGGCCTGGCGTGCTGTGCTTCATGGGGTCGCAAAGAATCGGACATGACTGAGCGACTGAACTGAACTGAACTGATGGTGATTATCCTCCTGGCATTGTAGTCACCCTCGGAANTGAGTGAACTCCGGGAGTTGGTGATGGACAGGGAGGCCTGGCGTGCTGTGCTTCATGGGGTCGCAAAGAATCGGACATGACTGAGCGACTGAACTGAACTGAACTGATGGTGATTATCCTCCTGGCATTGTAGTCACCTTCGGAACTTACCTCACATACTGAGACTTTCCTAGATCACTCATTTTATATTGAATATATTCTTCTAATGTGCTGGCCTCTTATGTCTCAACTTCTTGGAACTTGCTGTGTGACTTTGGACACGTTGCTTAATCTCTCTGAGTCTGGTAGAACTTTCCCCTTGGCAAAGCTGCTAAGGGATTAAAAGCGGGTCAGTCATGTGACACGTGGTTTACATCAGTCCACGTTGGCTAGACAGCAAGAAGACAGCTTGTGCAGTCTGTGGCCACGTCGTAAACATGAGTGGCATCTCCCCTGCCTGTGTCTTCACTGCCATTTGGAAGTGAGACTTTGGCGGCTTAGCTGGTAAAGCGTCTGCCTGCAATGCAGGAGACCTGGGTTTGATCCCTGGGTTGGGAAGATCTCCTGGAGAAGGGAATGGCAACCCACTCCAGTACTCTTGCCTGGAAAATTCCATAGACGAAGAAGCCTGGTAGGCTACAGTCCATGGGGTNGCAATGCAGGAGACCTGGGTTTGATCCCTGGGTTGGGAAGATCTCCTGGAGAAGGGAATGGCAACCCACTCCAGTACTCTTGCCTGGAAAATTCCATAGACGAAGAAGCCTGGTAGGCTACAGTCCATGGGGTCACAAAGAGTCGGACACGACTGAACGACTTCACTTTCTCCCCAGGCTGTAGTAACGACTTGCGGTTAGGTTTAGTGAGTTTCCTTCTCTGAGCCTAATTTTTCTGTAGTTTCCAGCACAGGTGAGGCCCTGGGATTGAACCAGGGCCCCCTGCTTTGGGAGCATGGAGTCTTAGCCACTGGACCACCAGGCAAGGCCCAGCAGCTACTGTTTCTGTAACATTACTCTTCCTTCACCCTGACTCTGCCAGGCACTGTCCTGATCACTCTACATTCCATCTTCCCATCCTAGTGGGGAAGGTCCTGTTAGAATCTCCATTTTACAAATGAGGAAAGAAATGAGGCCCAGAGTTTCAGTAACTTCAGGACTTCAGACCCAGGCACTTGAGCAACTGGATTTGATCCCCTCACTTAATGTCTGCAACAATTTCTAGGAGGCCCAAAGTTCCATAAGTGTTTTATAGAATTGAATATTGAACAGCTTTTCCTATTAACTGAGGAACCTTGGTCTTTGCTAGCAAACTAGAACATTTTCTTTGCCCTCTAGGCTTGAGAGTAGTGCAGATTTTTCTCTTATTGGTTTTCCAATTGGTTGGAAATTTGTTCCCATGTGACCTTGGATAAATTCCTTATCCTCTCTGAGTCTAGTAGAACTTCACCCTCCCCTCCCCCAGGAAAGCTGCTAAAAGATTAAAAGCAATCCATCGTGTGACACATGGTTTACATCAATTCATATGAGCTGAACAGTAAGAATGGATGGTTCTTTAATACCAAATGTTGTGTGACCTACCCAAGCCACATTACCTCTCTGAGCCTTCATTTTCTGAGGTTAATAACATTTAACACATTAAATATGCTAATGTATAGAAAGTACCAGGCACAATAACAAGTCTCACTATACAGTGACTTGAAAAGGAAAATAAAAAATACTTTCATTTTTCTCAAGAAAAGTATATTTTTAACTATAGTTTGCTTAGATAAATTTCATACAGATCTCTTATAATAGCATGTGTTTTTAATGGAGATCACGCTAATGTTATGTATATTGAGCTATTCTGGCCAAATGAAAAGTTTGCAAAGAAATACTTTTAAAATTGAATGAGAAATGAATAGCGATAATCATCATTATGTATGAAACAGAATCATTTACCGTTGAAAAGGATCTAATTAAGAAACGATAATAGACATTAATTACTTCAGCTTCTTGATGAGAGTTGTGAACATTTCCGGGCTTCTTCTGTAACCATGAAGTGTGGTCTCAAATTGCCCCGCATGGATCCTGGCCCTTTTCCATCTGGATAATAAGGGGTTTTGGTTCTCCAATCTGTTTTTCTTCTCTTTTTCTCTTATATATGTAGTGTCAGTAGGATGCATTACCAACTTCAGGATCCAAAAAGTTGACTGCGACCAGGAGTTATAATAGCAGTAACAATAATAATATTATTAATAAAAATAATAAATAAGTTCTTTCAGGTTTTTCTGTAACATCTCATTGAAAAACCCAAACAAACTTTTTAACCACCCCAGTANCATGCTAGTGTTTCTTAGCCATAGAACCCTAGCTGGAGAGGCAGCCTGGAGAGGCCTGGAGTCCAACCAACCTGGTGGATGAGCAGAAGGGCAGAGAGGAGAAAGAATGTTCCCATAATTGTTGGCACTTGACTGTAAATGCACACAGCTGGCAGAAGACCAGTCAGCAGTGGAAACGAAGGAGAAGCCGGGAGACCCAGCATAAAAAGGGGGAGGGCAGGGCTGCAGATCCCTAAGCTGATGGCAGTGTTGGCAAGAAAAGAGTCTGTAAAACTGTGTCCAGACACATGGGTGTGCCTCCCTTCCAAAGGAGCCCCTTTCTTTCTTGCTTTCTTGCAGGATTACAGGATAAATAGGAATTGATAGGAAATACAAATGGACAGGTGGATGGATGGGTGGATAGATGGATTGGTGGGGATCAACATGGGCTTTATAAAGAGCGTTGGTCTTGAGCAGCAAAGCTAACAGCCCGATTCTGTCATCTGTAAAAAGAGAACAATCAACCCTGGTCCTCCCTAGCTCCAAGGGCCATCAGAAAGCTCAAAATAAAAGCCAGACACCTTTGTTCAGTCCTGGCGCTCAGCAGCTGTAAGGAATTATTATCTGGGTCACCTCTTCCCCTCCAGAGACTATCTATCGTCCCCTGCATTGCAAGTATATTATGATTAAAATGCAAAACATAAGTCAGAATCTTAGTAAACTCTGTGATTACATTGGAATTCCTCCAACGGACTCTGCATGGATTTTTCTTTCCTCCTCTCAGCTCCCAAGCTATTTTTCTTATGTTGGGGGTTGCCAAGATTTTATGGCTATTTGGTTATCTTACCCATGCATATGGTTAGCATTAATTTATGCTGAAATAAATCTGTAAACTTTCATCTGTCTTATTGCTTTAGAAGCATTAGTTGTAAGGCCTAAAAAAAAAATCTTAATATATGATCTCTGAAAGAGCTGAGGTGCAATCTGCCTGCTTGTTATTCCATTTAGCTTGAAATTCTTCTTTTCTACCCTTTTATATTTTTATATAAGCAAATTAGGTTGTTTGGTATTAAAAAAAAGAAACCAACTTATGCCGCTTAATACGTATGCTTGTCTCAAGTTACCTAGAGTTGCTTTGTAATGAGAAAAATTAAGCTGTGATTTATCATCCAGTGATAAATTCTGAATGCCCCCTTTTCCATTGTTAAACATTTCTCCTTAAGGCATGATACACTGAATCAGTAACCAGGGATTCAAACGCTAATTAACTGTATGATCTCAGACAAGCCTCTTAGCCTAGCTGAGCTCCATTTCACCTGTAGATAACCAGCTTGGAGGACTGCTGTGAAGATTAAATATAAAAATATATGTGGAGTGCTTGGCATATAATAAAACTTAGTATCAATAGATGCTGTGAGGTCATACTACCGTTGTGGTTGTGCTGATGAAGGATTTGGGGTGAGAGGTTGGACTCGGACTTTCCTTTAGAGCAAGTTAGACAGAAGTAACAGCTCCTGGCACTGCCGGCGTTCAGCTCCTGCTGTCTCTGTGTTCGTTCCCTGATGCCCGAGTTGATTTGCACACTTACTCTCGTGTTGGGAATTTCTCAGGCTTATGCGCTGATGTTTTCTGATGGCTGCAGAAATTCATTCAGAGCATTTCTATATATGATTCTGTGATTCTGTGACTCTTCCTAAGAAAAGTCCAACGGACACCAGTTCAACTTGTCCTACCATGCTCCAGGGTTACGCTGACTTGTCTTCCCCACCCAGGTGCTAACCTAGGAGGACAGCCATTCTTTAAGAGACAGTCCTCTGCATTTCCCAGCTCAACCAGGTGCAGAAGACCCCTAATGACCAGGTAACTGGCAGATGACTGTGGTCATAAGTAATAGGTTACCTGATTCTGGTCATATGCTGCTGCTGCTAAGTCACTTCAGTCATGTCCGACTCTGTGAGACCCCACAGATGGAAGCCCACTAGGCTCTTCTGTCCCTGGGATTCTCCAGGCAAGAATGCTGGAGTGGGTTGCCATTTCCTTCTCCAATGCATGAAAGTGAAAATGAAGTCGCTCAGTCGTGCCCGACTCTTAGCGACCCCATGGACTGGAGCCCACCAGGCTCCTCCGTCCATGGGATTTTCCAGGCAAGAGTGCTGGAGTGGGGTGCCACTGCCTTCTCTGCTGGTACATACTAGGCCCACACAAATTCAGTTCCTACATGCTGCTCTCTATGGGCTCCTCTTTAAAAATTTGTTTTATTGGAATATAATTGATATTCAGTGTTGCGTTAATTTCTGCTGTACAGCAAAATGAATCAACTGTACTTATAGCCACTCTTTTCCCATATAGGTCCTTACGGAGTATTCAGTAGAGTTTCCTGTGCTATGCAGTAGATGCTTATTGACTATTTTATATATAGTAGTATGTATATGTCAATCCCAATCTCCCAATTTATCCCTCCTCCATTTCCCACGAGTTTGCTTTCTAGATCTGTGTAACCATAAGTTTTCTATATCTGTGTCTCTGTTTCTGTTTTATAAATAATTTCATTTGTACCTTTTTTTGTTTTTTTTTAGATTCCGCATATAAGCAGCAGCAGCACATATTTGTCTTTCTCTATCTGACTCTGTGGGCTCTTGATTTAGAATTTTAGGTTCTGGACAAGTCTTGAAGTTGTGGAGACCTTTTTAAGACTTTCTATTGTGCATTGGTTTCCCTATGTCTGTCTGTAGGGGTTGGTTTGAGACTTGTTTGTGTGGGTCCCAACTTACAAGACACATGGTCCTTCTCGTGTATGGATGCCACACATCCGCAGATCGTGCAGCACTCTCTGGATGTTGCCAGGTGCCAGGAGGGGGTGTGATGGACCCCAGGGCTGCCTGCACTGGGAGCCAGCAGGGCCCAGGCGCTATCACCACGTCTGGGCCCTCATTTTGTACTGAGCGCTTTATGACCTGTTATCCTCTCACGTGAGTGTTCAGGCCAGTGGTTGTTGACTGCATTCTCAAAAGCACCTTGCACATTAGAGGCACTAGTTAAAAGTATATAAATCCTGGCTAGCGCAGCAGTAATCATGACGTATAATAATGACTCGTATTTCTTGGGCACTTACTGTGTACCACCCACCATTCCAGGCGCTTTGCTTGGATTATCTCATTTCACCCTCCCATTAAGTAGATGCTCTGAGATCTCCATTTTTACAGATGAAGCCGAGGCTAAAGAGCTTACAGACTCACCCACAGTCACAGCTGGAAAGCAGGGGCAAGAACTGGATCCTAGGGTGGTCTTTAGAAACTTCTAGAAATAGACAGATGTTATGAGGTAAAAGATGGGAGAATGGAGGCCAAAATCAATTTCACTCAAAATTTTTTTTCAAGGAAATGAACTTTTCTACCTAGAACTGTCATATTCCAGATAGCACCCAGGAAAAGTTTTCTTTCATAACTTTAGGTTTTAGATTGAGAAATGACCTAGATTCAGTCTTCTGGTCCACGAGCCCCGGATGATCACACGACAACCATATTTCCTCTTGTTTGATGCAGGAGGGTGGGGGGTTATCGTTCTGTATTTCCTGCCTGCAGCCAGTGTGTGGAGGGGTAGGAGTTCACACATAAATTTGGCAACAGTGTGGTCATGTTTTCTGTGCATCACTTCCCAGCACAGCGTCTGATGGGCCTTAAATTCTCAGAAAACACAAAGGCGTGCAGTTATCTCTGTGTCTGTAAACTGGGAACCTCATGTGTGCTTTAAGGCTGTCGCAGCTGAGAAGGACCTCGGAGACCAGTGCCTCCCATCCTTCCATTTTGCAAATGAGATGCAAGCCTTTAGGTGACTCATCCTGCTGGGTTTTAACTGTGGATGAAACATGTGCTGTTAGAAAAGTGGGTCCAGAGAAATTCCTGGAGCTCTCGTCCTGGTCCATGATTTGGCCTCAGCCAGACTTCCTTCCTTCCCAACCTGCTGCCTCGGGACCATCAATCAGCAGTTGCTTCCTACAGCAAACACGCTTCCTTCTGCTCAAACCACATTTGAAGGTTTGTCTGCTTCCAAGGGTGGGGCCAGTGAGTGCTTTAAAGAGCCTCATTTGTCTGTTGTGTTCTGGTTAAGATTGGGGCAGGACTCACCCCCCACCATCCAGGAAGCTAAGTGCACCCAGTCCGTTCATGAGTCATTTAACAACCTTTTCTAGAGCGCTCGCTATAATTATATGATGAATAATAGTAACTATATTTATATGATGCTTCTCTGTACTTGGTTCTGTGATAAGTGCTGTCTTACATCAGCACCCAAGACTTGATCCCAAGGCTGGAGTGGGCAGGAGAGGCACCTGGCCTTTAACATGAGGGAAGGGTTGGGGCCGCCCTGCAGGGAGGGAAAGCCCCAGGAAGACCATCACGGGGAAGACACAGGCCAGAACAGGCACCATCTGTGTCCGCTTGTGTCCCTGCCCCCAGCTCTGCCGCCTGCACAGGCTGTCCTAGGCCCGTCTCACAAGAAGATCCCTTTCCACCTCTCTTTACTACCCCTGCCCACCCCTCATCCATACCACTTTCCCAAAATTCTACCATATATTGGTTTTTTAATTGTTGTTTCTAAATTTATTTATTTTTTTAATTGAAGCGTAATTGCTTTACAGAATTGTGTTGTTTTCTGCCAAACATCAACATGGTTCAGCCATCCCCATCCCACCCCTCCAGGTTGTTACAGAGCCCCGGTTTGAGTTCCCTGAGTCATACAGCAAATTCCCATTGGCTATCCATTTTATATATGGTAATATCTATTTACCATAGATTTTTGATTTAATACCAATGTGTAGAAATCACAATTTAGGTCACAACTAGGTTGATTCCATATGGGAAGCTAATGAGACTGCTGGAAGTTCTCAAGAGTATTTTTGTCTAAGAGCGATTATCTCTCTTCAGGTGGGCTCATACTCTTGGGACTCTGGGTGAAATTTTAAATATAAATGATTCCCAGGTAGTCATAGGAACTAGACTGAGCAGAGAAAGCTTTGGAAAGAAAGAGCAAGAACGAGCAAGATTTAGTTTTCATTAAAATAACATGGTGCCTATAAATAAAGTGAGACACAGTTAATAGCTTTCTATTCAAGGGGTCTTGGCACTCTGGAGACTATGTATGGGGGTCCTTGAAAATTGAGACATTCCTTTCTAGTCACAGCTTTTGTTCATTCTGAGGGTTGAATTAATTCATTTGTAGTTTTCAAGTAGCTAAAACTATTGTTACTTTTTTAAAAAGTTATCTTCACTATTGTTTCCTCTTGGGTAAGAATAAAAGTTGACTTCTGACTTGTGAAAAATGGAAGCATTAAAACCAACATCCAAGGTCATCTGGCCAGTCATGGAGCAAACTGTGAAACAGCCTGTTTTCAAAGAGAGAGGAATATCTTAGAAAATTTCCCTGAGCATAGAGAGGTCCTACAAAGATATTCATTGTGACTCTGTTTATAATAGAGGATTGTTCAGAGAGTCAAATAAACTGTGTTCATCAAACTATGAACTACGATGTTCTAATTAGGAAGAACAAAGTAGATCTAAGTCTAATAAAATAAAGTCATAGTCTACTGTTGAAGGAAAAAAGCTAAAAAATACTTTCAGTCCAATACCATATATCCTAAGACAATTGCCATATATTTCCTGCAGATGCATTTATAATAGAGGCATATGAATGTACAGAAAATAGTCTGAGAGGATTTTAATCAAACCAAAAGCAATACCTGTACCTTGGTCCTTAGAGTGGGAAGCCAGAGATGAAGCTGTTGGCCTGAATGCTCCCTGACCGGCTGTGTGAAGCTGGACTTTGGAATTGGCTCTGCCCACCCCTGAGGTCAGGCATCTTTCATCCAGGCAGTGTGTGCCAATCTAACAGAACACGACATTGTGATAACCGTCAGGGATCCAGCATCCTCACGCACCTGCAGTTTGCCGAGTAGCATTCTAGGTGTTTTATGTATGTTAACTCATTGAATCCTCACAACCAACCTATGATATTAAAACTATTATTATTTCTGTTTTACAGAGGAGGAAATTGAGACCCAGAGAAGTCACGTCATTTATCTATTGTCACACTGCTAGAAAATAGAAGGACTAAGTCAGAGCTCTACATTTAAGCTGCTGTTCAGACATAGGATGGTATTATGTACTGAATAGCATCTTACATGTCTGGGGATGCTTTTGAAAATGAAGTTGTTGTTGTTTAGTCACTAAGTCATTTCTGCCTCTTTGCGACCCCTTGGACTGCCAGACCCCCTGCCAGGCTCCTCTGTCCATGGGATTTTCCAGGCAAGTATACTGGAGTGGGTTGCCATGTCCTTCTCTAAGGGATCATCCCAACCCAGGGATCAAACCCACATCTCCTGTTTGGCAGGAGGATTTTTTTTTTTTTAACCACTGAACCACCAGGGAAGTCCTTTTGAGGACAAAGGGGACCATCGTTAATACACAGATCACTAGGCCTGAGCTGAAGCATGCTGTCACACCAGGGTGTATGGCCACTAAACTGCTTCTCGCCCCTGACAGAGTGGCACCTGCCTTTGTAGAGCTAGCTGCTCAGGGGAAGGGAGATGAGTAAGGGGCAGTACTAACACAGTGTGTCATGCGCCAGCATGCAGAGGCCACAGTGGCTGGGAGAAAAACATCAGCACAGAGAAGGGCCCCTGATTTGGTCTCTGGGAATCAGAGAGGGCTTCCTGGAGGAAGGGACAACTAAGTTGACACTTTTGGATGAGTAGGAGTTAGGCAGGCAGAGCCGAGTGTGTTGTGGCGAGAGCTGACCTTGGAGGGACACCAAGGCTTGGGTCTAGAGGGGACATCTCTGGCCTCGGGCACACCCTTCCCCTCTGGAACCTCAAGTCAAATAAGATACGGTTTCTATCAGGGGTCTGCAAACATTTTCTTAGGGCTAGATAGTAAACATTGTAGGTTTTGTGGACCAAGAGGCAAAATTGAGGCTGTTGTGTGGAAACTTACATAACTGTGTCAATGTAATCATTTAAAGTATAAGAATCACTCTTAGCCCTAGGACCGCAAACAGGGCAACTAATTAGATTTGTCCCTGGGTGGTTATGCCACATTTACCATCTTGTCCAGGTTTAACTGGCGTATCTATTCGTCAAGAAGCTTTGCCAAGTATTACATAGACGATGGTGTAGAATCAGGTACATGACACGGTTCAAAACCCAGAGACCCGGCAGCCCTGAGTTCAAAATCATCTCTGCCACCCACCAGCCAGAGGGCTCCCACACGCCTTGAAACCTCCCAGAATCTTGGCTTCCTCAGCTTGTAAGATGCAGATGACACCCCCGCCCCCACTTCCTGGGGCTGCTGATGACCCAGTGAGCGTCCATCGGTTCTGTCCCCTTTCCTCTTGTTCAACATCCACATCACACTTATTGTGTGCCAGGCACTGCACCAGGCTCTGAGAGGTCAGAGCTGTACCTGGCAGCCAGGACACCATTCACAGTTTCTTTACATTGTATTTTTGGTGGCCATTTCTGTGCAAAACCTGGACCTGTGGTCAGGCACACAAGCCTTTGTTCCACCACCACCCTGGTGGAAGGAATGAGTGTGACGTAGGATGTGCCTTCCCCTGAGTCTCCGGCCAGGATTCTACCTGGAATCATGTTTACTTCAGTAAAATGAAGCCTGAATGTGACGGAATGGGTGTGAGGTTCTTTGAACTCCAGGGATAAAAAAAAAAAAAGAGATGTCACCAAAGCCTTCATCTCTGGCATGAGTCCTGGGGGTGAGTGGAGAGTGATTAAAGCCCATTGATATCTTCCTTTTGCCTCAGAACTTTCTGCCCTCCCTGTGTGCTTAGTCAGAGTGACTTTCAGTTCTCAGCTTTGATGTGGGAGTGAGAGTTCCTCAAACCTAAGTCAGATTCCTGGCCCCCACACTGCAGAAGTTGGGAGCTTCCACTGGTTTAGAGAGCTCCCACCAGACCCTTTGCTGGCCAGAGAAGATTCTGGAAGTTATTGGTCTGTGAATCAGCTCTTGGGATGCTGCAGCAGCTAGGGGCCTGGGGAGTTCTTTGGAGATAGATGAATTGCCTTCAAATCCTGGCACTTTCATTTACCAGTAAATTGTGTGACCTTGAGCACGTCATAGGGCCTCTATGAACCTCATCTTTGCCCATCTGTAAATGGACGTAGTGTAGCCCATTTACTTGGTTTGCCGTGGAGACCAAGTAGTGACCATTCTTAGTGGTTAATGAGTACTTCCTGTGTGCCCGCTGCTGTGCTGAGAGCTCAGTTCATGAAGGTGCTATGAGGTGAAGGTGCTGATCATAGAGAGGTTTCATGTCTGTTCCAAGAACTTAAGCAGTTTGGTTCCAGAATCAAACATCCTTAAACATTAGTTGACATTGCCCCATTAGAAGTGAGAAAACTTGAAAACAGAAACATAGTCCTCAAAAACGTGTGTGTGTGTGTGTGTGTGTGTGTGTGTGTGTGTGTGGCAGAGGGGAAGTCATGCAGTTCGACTTCATGAGCAAGCATTTCAACACCCACTCTGCAAAGCCCTGGACACATAAAGACACGGAGGCACAGTTCCTGGCAACAAGGAGGGAGCTCCAGGCAGACACTTCTATCTTGTCTTGTAACTAGTGATGAGAATGCTTCCTTGCACTCAATTCTACCCTCCCTGTGCTTTAACTTACTGTTAAATCCTTTTGAAAATTCTGCATCCCAGAGTGTTTGGCCAGAGGTGGGGGGAGGCATCCTTGTGCAGAAGCAGCCCTTATGAACCCTGCCACACTTCTCCTTTCTTGGGCATGTCCAGTCCTTGCCACATACAGGCGTGACTTGGATGTGAGATGGCTGTGGAGTCATGTTCTAGAGTGCCGGGAACAGTGGGACAGCCTGGGAGGAGTAACTTTGGTGGAGATGAACATGTATAGAGGACCTTGTGTAAATGAACGATGTGACCCTCCACCCCATTTGGCAGCAGTGCTGGGCTGAGAAAGGGATGCACAGGAGAGGAGTTTATTTTGCCCTCACCAGAGCAGTGTTCTGAGTGTACAGAATATGGTGTTAGACCCCAGGGGGACCCCTAGGTGTGTTAAATCACCATTTGCACCCCCTTTGCTGTGTGAAGTCCTCAGTTGGTAGGGGGCTTAGTGAACAGTTTCTAAGCCTTCTGCTTCATTCCCACCCATTCCATTTCTTTTTCTTCCTCCTCCCACCTCCTTCCCTTCCCCTCATTCCCCCTCCCCACCCCCTCCTCCTTACTTCCTCCCTTCCTTTCTCAATTTGGGAAATTTTTGGAGATAAAGGGAAGTCTGCATGTGCATACTAGGTTGCTAAGTCATGTCTGACTCTTTGTGACCCCCTGGACTGTCTGTCATCCGCCAGGCTCCTCTGTCCATGGAATTCTCCAGGCAAGAATATTGGAGTGGGTTACCATTTCATTCTCCAGGGGATCTTCCCAACCCAGGGATCGAACCAGGGTCTCCTGAGTCTCCTGCATTGGCAGGCAGATTCTTCACCACTGAGCCACCTGGGAAGCCCAAAGGGAAACATAGCAAATGATTGATAATATTCACCATCCCACATTAATGAATATAACATCTTGGCATCTTTGCTGCAGTTCTTTTATAGGTCTGCCATATAATAGAAATAAATTGTCACCCACGTAGAAATCCCTTTTGAACCTCTTCTTTGTCCCTCTCCTCTCAACCTTGTATTATGAATTTACTACAAGTCTCAGTCTACGTTTTTACACTTTAACTTCCACTCTGTGTGGTCATATAGTTCAGGTGTGTGTGTCCACGATTCATATAGATGCCATCATCCTGAATATGTTTTTATTCAATTTGCCTGTTCCACTCCACCTTGTGTTTCGAGGGTCAGCCCCATGGATCTCTTGGTTTAATTGCTGTATTGTCTTCCTTCATATGACCATACCGCATTTTATTTCTCCATCTCTCTATAGATGGAAACATAGGTTGCTTCCACCTTTGCGTCATTAGAAACAGCGCTGATTTGGACATTCTGGTGCATGTCCACCCCCTGTTAAAAGAGTTTCTCTCCAATCTGTGTGTCAAAACACCCCCCAGCAGGGGCGAGGGCTTCCATTTACCTGTATCCTCCCAGCCACTTGATTTGGCAGATGTTTTGTACTTCTTATGACCTCTCTATTGAAAAAATTGTAAACTAAGGGGAAAATGAAGAGCTGGTACAGAAATGTCATCGGCCCACAAAAAGGAATACCTTGCAAATCCCAAGGTTCGGCATCCTCCTTCCACAGACTCTTAAGAGATCCTGGCTTCATGAGCCTCTTCCCTTTTTCCTGGAACTTTTCAGCCTTTAGCACGACAACATTGCTAGTGGCCTTAGCCAAGTGAAGGGTGACTCCCTCCAGCAGTCTCACCAAGTCCTGACTTTCTTCCTCTGGGTCGTTTGAAAACCATCTCCCATCTGTTGTCAGCACTTGGTCCAAATCTCGTTACCTGCCTCTCACCAGCTGACCCTCAACCTTACTGGCTTTCTGGCTTCAATTTCCCCTCCCCCACTTTAAGACTTCCATTCGTTTCATATAACCATTTATCAACCAATGTATCCATCCATCATTTACCAACGCTGTGGTATGTACATCTGTGTAACTACAGCTGTGGCCCCTGTTACCTGCTGGACTGAATCCACATGCCCCTTTCCCCAGCAAGCTCTCCGCCTTCTCTACCCCGGGCATTCAAACTCCTTGTCCACAGTTCTCCAAACACTCAAAACACTGTCCTCACTCTCTCTGCCAAAGTTCCTGGTCTCTACCTATTAAACACTTCGTAAAGGCTGGAGGCTCAGCTCGGTTTCTGTCAGAGGGGCTTCTCCCCTGCTCCAAGGCAGACCTGATTTTTTTCCTTCCTGTGTTCCCATAGGGCTTTGCACATTGTTACCCATCTTGGCAGCAACTGTGCAAACCCTTCAGGAGCATGACCCACCCTCATTCACCTCTGTAACCTCAAGGCTGAGGGGTGTGTCTGGCATATGGAAGGTGCTTAATTAAAACTTCTAATGAATATCTCCCAACACCTTCATTGCTGAACTTACCAGTTCAGCATAGGTATCACTGCCACCCAACTGTCCATTGTTTGTTAAGGAAGTTTTCTGTTGAGCAAATTGGTGCTGGAGGCATGTCAGAAGATATTGATTAGTTCTTAAAGAGGTTAACCATAATGTGTGCCAATGACTCTATTTTTAATCAGGAAATCTTATCTAAAGCAAGCGCTCTCTACCTGAAAACTCTTTTTCAAAGTAATTCAACTGAATGTTATCAGATGTTGTCTTTAGTGCAGATCAAACTTTTCTTAGTCCATAGGAATTTGAGAAAGGGCCTTAATGGCTATCTTGATATTTATTAGGCTGCATTTTAGGAGCTCACTGGTTCCATAATGATGAGCTACATCAGAATCCCCTGGAATACTGGTTAAACTACAGAGTCCCAGGCCTCACCCCAGATCTACTGAACTGAATCTCTGAGTAGGACCTGGAAATCAGTATTTTTAACAAATCCTGCACGTGATCCCAATACACAGTGAGATGGAAAACCATGGTTCCAGATCTATGCTCTCCAATAAGGTAGCCACTGGTCACATGTGGCCATTGAGCCCTTGAAATGTAGTCAGTTCAACGTGAGATGTGCTATTAGTGTTAAATACACACTGAATTTCAAAGACTTAGTACCCCCACAAAAGAGACTACATCATTAATATTTGTTAAATATTGATGACATGTTAAAACAGTAATATTTTGGATCTTTTGAGATAAGTTATTGATATCACCCATTTCTTTTTACTCTTTTCATATGGCTGCCAGAACACTCTAAAGTAGCAGAGTGGCCTGCATTGCTTCTCTATGGGATGGCTCTGATCTGAATTGTCACTAGGAACATGGTCCTTACCTCCTGGTAAATTTCAGACAGTAAATTTCATCACGTGTCTGTTAGATGAATGAATGAATGAAGTTGATCAGTAACACATGGCTTCCTCTTACCTACTGTGGGACCTCAGATAAGCTGTTTCACTTCCCTGGGCCTCCATTTTCTCATCTGTAAAATAAGCAGAGTAGCCAGAGCCCTCGTTTTCTGCCTCCTGATAGATCTCTTCAGTGACTTGGAGAAGGAATTTTAGTCTTCCGCTTCCAGGGACTGCAAAATATTGCTCACTGTGGGCAGGGAATAATGGTGTCCCCAGCTTACTGAGTGGTAAGGTCAGAGCCTCACTGGAACCATCTATGATTTCATATTCCATTGCAGCCCTTCCCAGATTGCCTCTGGGTCTCACGTAGAACCGAGAATAGTCTTGCTACAGTGCCCATCTTTCTTACAGCTGTCCCCACATAACTTCTGGAATTTATCCCCTCACCCATAAGTTATGACTCAACTCTAGAAATATCAGGTTACACATCAGTGTTTTTTTTTCCCCCTCCTACATTTTCTTTGAAAATTATGTATTCATGAGGCTCTGTGGTGGTCAAATGAACCATTTCCAAAATCAGATCATCTGGGTTCAAGTTCCACCCCCCCACATCTTACTATTAGAGTTATATGACTTTGGGCAAGTTACCTCAGTGCCTCATTTTCCTCATCTGTAAAGTGGGGGAAAAAATGCTAATAATTCATGTAAGAGAAGGTTACATGAACATAACGTATGCAGAGCAATTAGCATGGTTCCTGGGACCTGGTAATATATTATTGTATATAATTATATCATAATTCATATATATGTGCTGTGCTGTGCTAAGCTGCTTCAGTCGTGTCCGACTCTTTGCCACCCTGTGGAACTGCAGCCTGCCAGGCTCCTCTGTCCATGGGACTTTTCAGGCAAGAATACTGGAGTGGGTTGCCATGCCCTCCTCTATGGGATCTTCCCAACCCAGAGATCAAAGCCAGGTCTCCTGCATTGTGAGTGGATTCTTTACCATCTGAGCCACCAGGGAAGCCCATATATGATTATGGTATTGATTATATTTTCAAAATATATGTTCTGTACTCACTCTGTGCCAGACGTTATTGGGATATCACCCAATATTCGAGACAGAGAAAGTTTTACCCCCATTACAGTAGCTTTTGGGGGAAATGGCAATGCAAAAAGATCAAGGGTGTGAGTATCCACAAGATTCACAAAGAAAAAGTCAGAGGAGCTGGCCAGGCAAAAAATGTAACAACAACAAAAATAATAATCATGCTAAATGCCTGCCATAGTCTAATCTGATTACACTTTGGCTACATACATGCTCTCATTTCATCTTTGTAATTGTTCCATTTGACACATGAGAAAGCTGAGTTTCAACGGCTGAGCCCAAGGTTGACTTACTACCAAGTGGCGGAGCTGAATCTAAACTCAAGGCTCCGCCCACAAGTCCACTGTTCTTTCTCCCACCTCCAGTTCTCTCCATTCAAGTGATGGGGTCGTTTCTTCTGATGCATCTGAAAATTTTCTTTTCCTATAACAAGACACTTTTCTCCCCAACATTATTAAAGACCAGGTAAAACAAATCACTGAGGTTAAAACCAGTAGCCCCCACTTTCTGTGAAGTGTACCCCTCAGGCACACTGTGGATAGGCTGTTCTTTTAGTATCAGGGGTCTGGTGATGGTTAAAGCTGGGCTGCCAGGGCAGGTGGAGCACCTTGTCATGCACGAGGCTAGGAGGGGCTAAAGGTGCAGCGTTCAGAAACAGTCCCCATTTTGAGAGACTGGTGAGGTCCCTCCGCGTGAGACTTTAGGAAAAAGTCAGAGATGGAGCCAGAAATCAGACAGGAAGCTGGAACCTAGGCTGCTCAATGTCCAGTTAGCGTATTCGGTTCTGCTCGGACTGGGCAGGGAAGACGGATCCTGGTGTCCACGTGGGGGCTGGGGCATGGCAGGGGCCACAGACCATCCTGTGTTTCTCTCCCCAAGTCCTGGGCTCCACTGTTTCTCTGAGCCAGCCTCTCTTGGGGTTGGGGTCAGGGTGGGCTCAGCAGGTTCCTGATAGCCAGGCTGGACTAGAGCGGGCAGGACTCACAGATCCACGTGCTGTTCCAAGCACGAGGTCATCAAACTCATCTTGGATTCTGAAAGTCCATCTTTTATTCAACAAGTAGCCTGAGAAATTCTTCTCTCTTCCGTTTTCAGGGATCCTTGGAGAGAATTTCTCCACCTTGGGTAAGTCACAATAGCGTCTCCTTCACCTTGCTGTTTACAAGTTTCCTATGGCCCACTTCAGAGACAACCTAATGCCAACATATTCCAGGTGCTTGGTAAACAATAAATGCTCACAATTAGGGAGTGCTTACTGCGTGACAGATAGCATTTTAGGTCATACTCTGCTATTTCTTTGAATCCTCTCAGCAATTCTGTAAGAGTTCACAGTAGCCCTAATTTACAGATAATGGAAATGGCACAGAGAGGTTGAGTCCTTTGCCTAAAGTCCCACAGCCAGTGAGGTCAGAAACCCTGGTGGCCCCAAACCTGAGCTCTGAACGCGGCCACGAAGCTGCAGACCTCTGTGATGGATGTTGGAGGACTGAGCCCAGGTGATGCCTTAGGGTCCGTCAGGAAGCTTCGAGAAGGGCTGAGGCAGCCTTTCTTCCCAGGAGATTGAATGACCTCCAGCCTGCTGCAGTGGATCCTTTTTCTCGCCTGCTCCCTCAGCTCCTGCCCAGATCCCTCCCTGCCCCCAGCAGTGACTGAAAGCACGGTGGAGACATTAACTGGCCCCCTGTTATTCGTCTTAGCTGGTGTTGGCTCAGGCAGTGCAGTTTAGACATGTTTCCAGGAGCAGACAGCGGGTCAGCAAGAGTCGATAATGGATTCCAGCAGACTGGACTCTGTTCAGGTTGGATGCGAGCCTGGCGTCCAAGTCCTCCTCATGCACTAGCAGCTGCTGGGTGCTGCCCCCAGGGAGGGGCCTGGGCCCCGGGGCGCCTGGGGGCTCAGCAGGCGGGTGCTCAGGGCTGATCCCGGGTCTCTGATCTCCAGGTTCTCCCCGGTCTTCCCTTGTCATCATGCCCTCCCATGCCTGCTGGCTCTCACAGAGCCGGGACTTTTCGTTTCTGGCTACGTTTGCTGCAGCCGTGTCAGCTCATAGTAGGCACACAATCGGGTATTTGTTGAATGAAGCACTGGCTGTTCCTGTTCAGAGTATTATTTGGCTGACACAGGGGCCCCCTGGACTTCAGTCTTCTCTTCCATCTGCTTCTTGGATGTCTCTTGGACACTGCATGTTTAACATGCCAGAAACTGCAGAAAGCTGTTCAGCGCACATCTCCTACCTCAGGTCATGGCAGCCCCCTCCTTCCAGCTGCTCCGGGCAGAATCCTCAGAGCCCACGTGGACACTTGCATCTTTATGCCACATGTTCAACCTTATGCAGCTCCTCTCAGCTCTGTCTTCTGTATAGTCCAGGGATGCAATGGCTTCCTCCCCGACCCCACCCTATTGCTGCCTCTTTCCTCCAGTCTCACCTGGACCCTCCTAGCTTCCATCCTTTTCCACCAAAGGACATTCAACTGCTTCAGCCAGAGCTGTTCTGGAATATAAGTGGGATCCTGCCATTCTTGCAGTCACATCTCCACCTCCCTGTTGAAGGCCTGGGTCCTCCCCAAAGCCTGGGATACCTGGTATTCCCTACCCCATTGCAGGCTCACTGCGGTTCTTTGACCATGCCAGGCACACACCTGATCGGCCTTGGTCTTGCTTCCCCAGATATACTCCTGGTTAGCTTCCCCACTTTCTTCAGGCCTCTGCTGAGGAATCACTTGTGTTGCTGTGAGGATTAATGAGTTAACATGGGGAAAACATTCAGGATAGTGCCTGGCCCATTAGCCGTCAGTTACTGCTCCATTCTTAGAATGGATCCTTGGGGCCTCATTCATAGCAGGCACTCCGGTTGGTCACCGAGCTACACGTCCAGGGCCTGGCCCAATTGGCCTGTCACCAAATGGGAACTCAAACGTTTGCTGAACTGAAAATATAGAGATGACCAGAGTGAAACAGGGTGCCGCCTGCCTGGTACAGACTGTGAGAGCTTAACAGTTTGGGGAAAAGTTGGAAACCCATTGTTTCTGTGTCCTCTGGAGGCAAATTTTGTGCCTGTCCCCACTGCCCCAACAGCCTGGGGAGCTACCTTGGCTTGGGTCTTCCCCAGGGCCTCACCCTTACTTCCTGGCTCCAGCTCAAAGACTCCCATCAAAGATGAGGAGTGCTGGCAGGGACTGAACCCCTGAGCAGGCTTGTGGGGTGGCTGAGGCTGTGGGGAGAGGGAGTGGGTGATGGAATGGGGCAGCTCTCCCTGCAGAGGTGACCCCTTGTGCTGGGCCTGACCCCCTTCATCTCGCACACTTCCAGTCCTGGGAACTGTTGCTGGTCAGGTAAGATTTGAGAGCTGGGACCTTTTGCCTCAACTTTCTTTTCTCAGCCCCTCCCCTAGAAGCTTTTGCCCTAAAGAGTCCAAAGATTAAGACTGTGGCTCGAGTCCCTTGGTCTCTTTCCAGGGCAGAAAAACCTCGTGAATCTGCTCTCTGTTTAGAGTAGCTTCTAATTTGAAGCAGCTGCTATCCCCAAGCAAAACCACTCTGTAGGTATCCCAGAACCCCAGCCCTCAGAGGTCTGCCCCGGTTAATTTGACCTCGGCTGTTTGTCGCTGAGGTACAGAGGGAAATGGGAGGCTGCTNCCCCCACCAGACAAGGTGGCGTTCAGACCCTTTGAGGCTGGGGGCAGTTTCCACCTTAGAACACCTGCTCAGGCCCCAGCCCCCCTCCCCCCAGGGACGGGGACACCCCACTGGCTCAGCAGGTGGCCTGAGGGCATCTGACCAGAGAAAGCAAAGATGTTTGTCTGACTCTTGCTTTCCATCTCCTTTAGTTTTGCCAGGTCAGTCCTGTTTGTAATCTAGGTAAATCCTATCCCCCAAGCCCCACTGACAGACTTCCAACACACCCATCCAGTGAGGCTGTCTCCTGAGCGCTGCCTCAGTACCCCACCTTATGGAAAGCAACTGCCCCTTTGAGGGCTGGCCTGTACCAGGCACTGCAGCACGGTTGACCGAGCCTCACCCCCCAACCCGGGGAACCACCCCGTCAGCCCCGTTACAGACAGTACGGCCTGTGACCTCCCTGCCGAGGGGCCTGTGCGTCCCCTCCAGGATTCTGTCTGAGCCCTGCTGATGCCAAGAGGCTCGCTCAGCCTGTGGCCTGCAGCCAAATGGGAATTGACTCTTCTCCCTCCCCTGATGCTCACCCTTGATAAATCACTCCCTGTTTTAGTGATATTGTTAGAGCCAAAATAAAGCCTCCTTGGAGGGCCCCATATATCTGCCTTTGGCTTATTGCTGGAACCTCTGGTATGGAGAGAAGTGCCCCCAGGAGGTGGTGAATCCTATAAAATCGCCGAGGGTGCAAATTGGGCTCTGGGGAGAGGGTTGTCTCAGCTTCTCTGCCCCACTACCAGAGTCCCCAGCTGCAGTGACCTCAGCCAACCCTCCTTGGAAAGGGGCTCCCTCCTGTCCCATTAGAGCCCAGAATACTGAGTGAGTGTATCTGGGTGGTTTTCTGCATCTCTTTCCAGAGAGAAAATGTTACATGAAGTGAACTCTGTTCAGCCTTAGAAAGAAAGGAAGTTATGCTCCATGCTACCAAGTGGATGAACCTCAGTGTGCTACGTGCAATCAGTAGATGCAAATACTGCATGAATCCACCATATGCTGGGCCTGGAGGGGTCAGATTCATAGAGACAGACGGCAATGTGGTGGTTGCCAGGGGCTGGAGGAGGGGATGAGGAGTTAAGTGTTTAATGGAGACAGAGTTTCAGTTCGAGATGATGAAAACTGTCTGGAAATGGGTGGTGGGGATGTGACTGTCCCTAATGCCACTGCCCTGTTAAGTGGTTAAAATGATCAATTTTGTGTATATTGTACCACAGTAAAAAAAAAAAAAAAAACGAAGTGGTTTTCCACCTGTCACTTCCCAGGGAACTTGTGCCATGTGGAGATGTTTGTTCTGCAGAGTGAGGGGTTTAGGAGCCGTCAAGGGGCCTCCTCGGGCCTCCTTACTGCACCTTCAAGGCCTTGTGTCAATCTCCCAGGCTGGTCTTTGCTCAGAACCATCGCTGGAGAGCTTACCTGGTCATTCTCTCCTCCAGTGGAGCTGAAGTACAGAGCCTTAGAGTGAGCTGCTATGCTCAGTCCTGTCATTTTCACAGATTTCTGGAGACCCAGAGAAGCTTCCCTGTATCAACACAGCATGTTAGGGAGGAGCTGACAGTGAAATCCAGAATGCCCATTTAGCGTTGGATTTCATAAACAATGAATAATGTCTTAGTATAAGTATGTCCCATGCAGTATTGAGGACATGCACTAATTATCTGAAATTCCAGCTTTACCAACTCTATGTATTTTCTTTGCTAAATCTGGCAAACTGACCTGAGAGGCGACCCAGATCTCATTCTCCCCAAGTCAGAGCTTCATGGCTGGCAGCTGGGGGCATGCAGAGGGGGAGGGCATGGGGAACACAGGCTTGTGTCAGATTCCCCTGATAACCTGTGTGACCTTGGGCAAGATACTCAGCTCTTGAGCCTCAGTTCCATGTCTTAAAATGTGGATAATAACAGCAGCCTCCTTACAAAGTGGTAAAGGATTAAATGATCATACCTATGACTGAGTGACTTCACTTTCACTTTTCACTTTCATGCATTGGAGAAGGAAATGGCAACCCACTCCAGTGTTCTTGCCTGGAGAATCCCAGGGACGGGGGAGCCTGGTGGGCTGCCGTCTATGGGGTCGCACAGAGTCGGACACGACTGAAGCGACTTAGCAGCAGCAGCAGCAGCAGCAGCAGCAGCATGATGAAGCTCTTAGCACAGTCAGCATTCAATTAGTGGTAATGCTTCAGTTATTCTTGATATTTTCCTTCCTTTGTGAATGAAAGATAGCCATTTACTCGATGAATGTTCGTCTGTGGAGCCGAAACTGGAAAACACTGGTGTGAAGATCCAGCTCCTGTCCCAGCCTTGCTGTCATATGCTGTGTGACCTTGGGGAAATCAGTGGACCTCTCTGGGTCTCAGTTTCCTCAGCTCTAGATTGGATTAGATTGTTCTAAGGTGCCTTTCAAATTTAGAAGTGTAAATTCTACCTCAGCAAAGCTGTTAATAATAATCTTCTAAAATTCCAAAGTGGTGCTCTCTTGTGTCTGCACAAGGCACACATCGAGTTTTGTCACATAATGCCTGAAACCAGGTGCAACGGGGGTGTCTTTTCCCTACGTGGCTAATGAGTCTCAGGACTCAGAAAAGCTAAGTAACTTGCTCGGGGTCACACAGCTATTATGTGACAGAGCCTGGCTTCCAACCTTGACCTCCTCATCCTCCCATGCTTACCATCCTGATCCCTTACCCTCAGGGATCAACTTCTTTGGAGGTGGTGGAGAGCAGGCAGGGTCCCGGAGCTGCAGCAAGCTGTCTCCCTGGATGGACTATTCTCGGGCAGGTTCACCACTCACCAGACTGCAGCAGATTTGGCTGAGTGAGTCTGTATGGTGCCCATGGGGCCATAGTAGTAGTGTATGGATTATCTTCCCTCTTGCTTTGCTGCTGCCATCTTGAATAATTAGAATGGAAATGGAAAACAGAGATCTCTTAGCCTTTAAGTCACTGATGCCTTTTTTATCTATCCCTTAAGCCAGTGAAGTAGGATTGGCAAAAACATTGCCTACGATAAAGGCATTGCTCAGCGAGGCCTCTGTCAACCGGAGGACAGGACAGAAAACAAATATGCCCCTTTCCTGCACGGCATTGCAAGTAATTGCATACTTCATAAGGGGTTCTTAGTGTCTCATCTAGAATCCTCAACAAAATATGTAACCAGACAGTTTAATCCTTTGCTTTAGGTCCAGCTGCAAAGTTCAAAGGCGTCTTTGTCCTTTTCATTATCTAGACAGACCATTCAGAAGTTGGGTTTTGGGCTGTGGGTCTCTGCTGACCCACAAAGACCATACAGTACATCCCTTTGGGTGCAGAGTCCAAGGTTAAAGTAGACACGGGACCTGCGCCTCTGAGTGTTCTAAGAGAAAACCAGGGCAGCTGGATTAAAATGGAAACCTAAGGGGCTTTTAATTAAAAGTCTGTAGTATAGACCAGAGGCCAGGGAGGTACCTGCTATGAAACTAAAAATGGACCCTTTCCACAAAGCAAGAGGGAGAGTCCCAGAGATGATGGGCTACTGGGGGCTGGAAAACAAGAGACCATACTCGTCTGCCTTCCATCTCCACATGCCACACCCTGCCCTCCAAACAAAGGAGTTCAGCAGCCCTGCTCCAGAAGGGGTTTTTCTGGAAAGGGCAGTCCAGGTGTACTGGTGCCATAGGCTAGGATGGATGGGGTGTGCTAGGGTTTGAGAGGCCTCAAAGTTTACTTGTAACCCTGCCGTAGGGCTGAGACATTAGAGTGTAATTTCTCAAGATGTTTCCACATACATGTATTTTAACTGGATTTAGGTATGTATGTTCTGAATCCACTGCCTAGTGAACCCCTGAGCCAGGTTTAAGATTTCTGAGGATATCTTAGCTTTAGAGATATGAGCCTTGAAGTAAGCAGCTGCTGTCGGTCCTGTCATTTTTCACAGGAGATTTCTGGAGACCCAGAGAAGAACCGGATCTAGCAGAATGGAGGGCCCTGAAAGACTAGGATGTGGGGGCAGATACATTTGGATAATGGATTAAGGAAGATATTAGGGACAAGTCTAGAACATGTCAAATAGTGTAACTCGGAAGGATGATCACTTGGCAGTTTTGTCTGGTTCACCAAGCTGCCTTAGGTCACCAGTGTTATTTTGAACTGGTAGGTCTCTAGGGATCTAGAAGGAAACAGGTATTTATTTTGCCTCCCCCCAAGGGATGATGTAGTCATGGAAATAAATTACATTATGAGAACCTTCTAGAAGGGGTGGTACCTACTTCCTGACTATCACTGGGGGTTCCTCAGGTCTTGATGGGTGAGATCTTGTGTTGAATTCCTCAGGATCTGACCTTCCAGACCCTTTAAGGCCAGTCTTATTCCTGGCTCATCCCATTCAACCTTTTGAGGAGCAGTAGCTGGGTTAATCTAACTGGGAGCTGACATCAAGGCTGGGGAAGTAGTCTTTCCCCGCAGGTGACTGAAATTTGTTCCTCCAAGTGCAACAAGGCAGGGCTATGGAGCCCATAAGAGGGTCAGTGGGAGTGTGTGGGGCTCAGAACCTCAGGGCTCTCAGGAAGCCAGTTGCCCACTCCTTGGCGTGGTGTCTTGGATGATGGTGGAGTGGAGGTGATGGGACTGGACCAGTCAGCCCACATCTCTACATGCTGCCGATGTTCCTCGATGCTGGTTTTTCCTTTTTTCAAATTTTTATTTATTTATTTTTGGCTGTGCTGGGTCTTTGTTGCTGCACGGACTCTTTAGTTGCAGAGAGTGGGGCTACTCTCCAGTTGCAGTGTGTCTCATCGTGGAGGCTTCTCTTGTTGTGGAGCGCAGGCTCCAGGGTGCTCAGGCTTCAGTAGTTGTAGTGAGTGGTTGCAGTTCTAGAGTGCAGGCTTGGTAGTTGTGGCACATGGGTCTAGTTGCTCCTCAGCATGTGGACCAGGGATCCAATCTGTGTCTCCTGCATCAGCAGGCAGATTCTTTACCACTGAGCCACCAGGGAAACCCCTTAGTGCTTGTTCAATGAGTGAAGTCAATGTGCTTTCATAATCATGTTTAGACAGAAATCTACACTCAGGACCCAAGGAGGAAATCTTTTGTCCTCCAGTCTTCTTCATTCAGTCTCATTCAGTAGGCATTTATTGAGCATCTATTACGTGCCAGGCAGGGTTATAGGTGTAGCAGTGAACACGCAAGCAAGCTCTTGGACCGCACAGAGCTTGTGGAGGACAAGCAGATGGCCACAGAATCATGAGAAGTGCTGGGATGGAGGAGGAGCCCAGGGGGCCTTAACCTGCCCAGAAAGCTCTCCCGGGAAGCAACCTCTTAGCCTCTGCCTGACAGGTGACTTAAGGGTGGGCAGGCAAAGAAGATGGGAGAAGTAGATCCAGGCAGAAAGTCAAGCCTTCTGGCAGGTGTTGGAGTAAAATCTAATATTAAAAGAGCTGATGGCCTGAGACATAACATGATTTTAGAAAACCATGACAACAATAATAATGGCTGCAGTTTCTCACTGCTCTCTGTCAAGAGCATTTCCACCACCCTTTCACGGGCTGTGGGTTTAATTAGTCAGGTGTTTCCTTTAGAAACAGAGATTGTCATCAGTCACTGTTCTGAAGGAGGTCTTCGCAGGAACTCATTTGCAAGTCTCTTCAGACTTGGCCTTAAAACTTTCCCAGAGCTGTGAGGACATGTCTGTCAAAGCCCCGAGGAACTGTGCTGGATTTCAGACTGAACGATAAGAGGAAGTCAGACGCGCCTGCAGTCAGCAGACACGCCCGCTCACAGTACATCTCAGTCTCCAGTCAGAATCTGGAATAAACAACTCCAAACTCCTTTAAAAAAAAAAAAAAAGAAGAAGAAAAGAAAAAGGAGAGTCCTGAGGTTAGTTTGCATCAGCTCTGAGTTTGTTGTCTTTTAAAAGCAAGGAATTGGAGTAGGAATCTCAGACACAAGCCACCCATCCGTCTGAGGTTAGCGTGATTTCAGCGTCCCTGGACTTGTGTTTTAAAACTGGTGTCCTTCATAGCGCTCTGCGTTTTGCAGTGTCCCTGTGGAAAGTGCTAGCTACAGTGTGCTATTTTCATCCTGGTTCAATTCAACATTGGTGGTGGTGATTTAGTCACTTAAGTACTGTACGACTCTTTGCAACCCTATGAACTATATATAGCTCATCAGGCTCCTCTGTCCATGGGATTTTTCAGGTGAAATTCTAGTTTGGGTTACCATTTCCTTCTCCAAAGAGTCTTTCCAAGCCAGGGATTAAACCTGCATCTTCTGCTTGGCAGGCAGATTCTTTACCACTGAGCCACCCTCAACTCTACATTAGAGACCCCTGAAGTCCTGTCCCCAGTGACTTGAACATCCAGAGGTCCCATCCCTGCCCAGGAAAGCTTGCTCCCCTCTCTCCTCCTGGGGAGGGAGGGGGCTATCACTTTTACACTTGCTGGAGGGAATGAGGAAGAGGATGAAGGGACGATGGCCATTAAGGAAGGCAGTGGACAGAAAAGGACAAGGTAGACAGTCAGCATCTTTCTCCCTCCTCAAGGTCCAGTTAAAGCAATACCATCCTTGCTTTTGGGTAACTGTTGGAAGAGAAAGTGTGGCTTAAAAAACAGTGGAATCACAAAACATAAGAATAAAGCTGGAAAAATACACCAAATGTGAATAATGCACCAAAACATGAATAATTATCATCTCTGGTAAATGGAAGTTTAGGGGATTTTTGTTTTTCTCTTATTGTTGACCTCTGATTCTTACTTTTAGTTTTTAGAACTGTTTTAAATATTATAGCAGGAAAGAAAAAAAGACTAAAACAGAGTCATAGAGGCCGGGATAAGGTGGCAGAGGCACCAGACACATGGCTGAAATGACCTCTAGACCAGGGCAATCTAAACTTTCCTTCTTTTCAACTTGCTGTCACCTTGAGTAACGACTCTTTGAGCTTCAGCTTTCTCTTCTTGCAGTCATGCTTGTGACTTCTGTCTGGATCATCTTATCAGTTGTTGTGATGCTCAAGGGTTAGTAGGGGGACCTGGTCAATTAGGAGAAACTGTACATATGAAAAGATCATTTTGATTCAGTAATTAGGTACTGAGGATTTAAACTGTTTCTTCAGTGATTTCCTGGAATCGTTTAAGAATGCAGATTCCTGGGCACAGAGTGGATCTCTGGCACAGATTGAATCGCTAAGAGAATGAGCCTGGCATGTGCATTTTTAACAGTCACGTACATGCCCCCTTTGCCTGCCCTGTGGATTCTTGTGTTCATTAAAGTTTTAGATTTTAAGGGATTCTGGCCTTTTAAAGGAAACAGCATCATAGCAGGAACATGAGACATGGAGATGCAAAACCATACGGTCTGCACGATAAGATAACTCATGCATTTGTGTGTCCAGAGGATGCTCATAAAACTGGGGAAGGGAAATCTACAAAGGGTAGATCGGATGTAGAAAGACTGAGAGGACAGGAGGCGTGGGGCATCTGGCTGGGGGAGTTCCAGGGGGAGCAGGGTCCCAGAAGTAGGGGGATGGTCTCCCCTCTCCTGGCCTTCCTCTCTGGCTCTGTGTGTCAGGCTGCTGGGGTAGGGTGATTTTTCACTCTGGTGCCTGATGTCCACCTCCTCGCCATGGCTGGGTGCTCTAGGTAGCACTAGGCTGGCAGTACAAAGTAGCCCCTTGTTCCCTAACCTGCTGGGCTGCTGTCAGATGACAGCAGAGGCACTCCAGAAACAAAGGCAACACCACAGCCTGCCTTGTGGGCCTTGGATGTACTGGTCTGCTCCCAGTAGACTCTGAAAGCTCCTCTGCTTCCCCATTTTCTCCATGCATTCATTTGAGAGGCAGCATGGCATCATGGACAGCACACCCAGGAGCCACTTGCCTGGGTTGGGATCCTGTCTCTGCTACTCACTCACTCACTTTGTGACCCAAGACCAGCTCCTTAACCTCTCTGTCCATGTGGCCTCTTGTCACAGAGGGTTGTCATAAGGAATTTCACTGAGATATTCCCGCAAAAGCCTTGTCACAGGGCTTGGCAGATAGGGAGGGCTCTGTGACTGTTGTTGTTTAGTCGCTCAGTTGTGCCCAACTCTTTGCGACCCCATGGACTGCAGCATGCCAGGTGTCACTGTCTTTCACTGTCTCCCAGAGTTTGTTCAAACTCATGTCCATTGAGTTGGTGCCATCCAACCGTTTCATCCTGTTAACTGCTGATAACAGTTATCAGCTGGTCTTCCAATAACCATTTATGGAATAGCTACCACACTAGGTATGGCTGCTGCTGCTAAGTTGCTTCAGTCATGTCCAACCCTGTGCAGCCCCAGAGATGGCAGCCCACCAGTCTCCCCCATCCCTGGGATTCTCCGGGCAAGAGTACTGGAGTGGGGTGCCATTGCCTTCTCCGTCACTAGGTATGGAGGAGGGGCTAGAAGCATGACATGACTGAGCACACACACACTAAAAGCATGAGGAGCTCGTGGTCTGGGGCCTGAACAGGTGTGAGACCACTTCCTGTGACATGGTGTGATGTAATGTGTCAGGACACAGGTAGCACCAGGCATGGAGCAGCTGCCTCATCAATTGGTCCAGAGGAGGAGACCCTTAGGCTGGGCCTTGAAACAGGTAGGGGCAGAATGGTGTGTGTTGAAGGGGGCATGCATCCCAAGCAGAGGGAAGAGCTGTGAAAAACCCGCCTAGGGTTTGACATCCTCACTCGTTGTCTGCTCTGCTTGCAAAGAAATGGGATAGGAGGGCCTCTTTTGCAGGGGAGGCTGCACTGGATTTTAGTTGCAGCATGCAGGATCTTTGTTGCATTGTGCAGATCTGTGTAACACACAGGCTCCAGAGTGTGAGGGCTCAGTAATTGGGGCACTTGGGCTTAGTTGCTCCAAAGCACATGGGATCTTAGTGCCCTGACCAGGGACCGAACCCACGTCCCCTGCATAGCAAGGTGGATTCTTAACTGCTGGACCACCAGGGAAGTCCCAGGACAGGAGAGCCTCTTGATTGCTTGTTTTCTGTCTCACTGGAGGCCACCAGTTGAATCCAAGGCCACTTTGGAGCAGAAAGAGGGTGCAACAGTTCCCTGGAAGGACTCTCCTGGCTCCGGGGCTATAGCTGCCAAGCAGAGTCCCAGCGTGCAGGCACCCTGTCCCAGGTGTGGGATGGTCAGCCTTGCAGAAGCACCTTGGCAGCCCCAGTGTCTGTGCTGGTACAGGGTTGAGCATCTTCTCACTGACCCACAGCAGCTGTTCAGCCTCCTTCTGCGTATGGCCCTCTGCTCTCCGTTTACAAGCTGTCTTCCTGGGGCCAGTCTTTGCTGCCTCTCTCCCCGACCCCTTCATCCTGTTTGTACTGTGACTCTGACTGTCTCCTCTAGCATTCCAAGCCAAAGAGCACAAACTAACCAGAACCTTCTTTGGAGGGTCAGTTTGCTGCTTGCATGGGCTTTGGAGAAGTGGAGGGCGGACATACCCATCACCCAGACTCGGCTGACCTCTGCCTTGAAGACAAGTATAGCCCAAACAGTTACTCCTCCCCACCACCAGCAAACCAAACAGGAAGTTCAATCCATAAGCAAACCAAAGCCAAAAGGAGTGTACCAAAGAGATTTCATTATTTCCCAGGGTGTGTGGGTCAGTGGCGCTCTTTTACACTTCAACTTTAGAGGAGGGGGCCCTGCTTGGGTTGAAGTGTCAAAAAGACCTTAAAGAAAGGCTTTTCCAAGTTTTGTTTGGGGGGGAATGAGGAGAAGGAGAAATCTGGTACCTCCTGTCCAGTACATGGGGGTTCAAACTATCAGTCAGAAGGCCCATTTTATTATAGAAGAGTGAGCAAGCTGGTATGAACCCCTGCACCCCCTCCCTGCCAGCGCCGAGACTCGGGCCAGAACTGGACTCAGTGTTCTTGTCTGTCAATCAGAGATGAGCTTACCCTCCTCTCAGGGTTAAAGAAGGGACAGGGGAAATACACCAGGTTTCTAGCCCTAAGAAAAGGTTTCCAAACATTGGTTCACTCCCCACCCTTTCCCAGGGTGATGTCTGCGCCCAGTAGTGATTCCAGAATGTGGTTTTAAGTGAAACAGTGGCTTTCCCCCATGGAGCGTTCATTCACCAAATGGTTTAGAGTGAAGCCAGCCCATGGAGGGTTCAGTTGTGGAGATGGCTGTGGAGCCTGTCCCCAGGGTCTGGCAGCCAGGCCATGACTCCAGCCTTTGCTGGACTGTTTGGTGATGGCAGATCTGTCCCCATTTGACTCTGGCCCAGGCCAGGAGAAAACAGAGCCAGCTCCCCGGCTCTGCTCTGTTCCTCCAAGGAGATAATGGAACCACTGGTGGCCAGAAGTTCTGTTCTGATGGCACCTCCTGTATCAGGGGTCAGGGAGTGTTGGGTCATGTCCATGCTATGTAAGGCCTCCCGGGGTCAGTGACTTCCTGGCACGACGCAGGCTGTGCTCATAGCATGCTCTGTATTGGCCCACATGCTGGAAGCCAGCAGGGCTTTTCCTGCACACTTGCAAACCGTGGAAAGATGAACCTTAAAGACCTTCCAGCCTTGGACTGGGTCCCGGCAGGAGATCCAGACTATGGCATGCTTTCACAGCTGTTTTAACCCCAGGGGCATCTGTATGTGGCCTGATAACCAAATCACTGGACTTTTGCTTACTTTTCAAACATTCATCTTTCTCATTTGAAATCAACCTTCTTCCCCCATCTCTTTTCTCCAAACCCACCCTCCAAGCGGTCAGGGATGGAGAGACACCAGGATGGGGGCTGGGCGAGAATATCTGTCACCCGCGTTACCAGATAATAAAACACCTCTTGCTGTTTCACCGGCTGAAATCACCTGGTCCCACTGTCCCTCAAGTCAAAGCACTGGGATCAATCCTGACCCCTTCGTTATCAGTGTCGCAGCGTCCCTAGGGCATTTGCTGAGACCAGGCAGTTGACGTCATCTATCAATAAATACCCTCTGTCTCTAGCGTCTCTTTGGCTTCCTCCATCCCCACTTGCTACTCACTTACAAGACCAGATGGCAAAACAAATGGTGATTTATTTTGCAGGGACATGAAGAATTGGAAGCTAATTTTCTTTCTAGAATTAAGTATTTATTAAGCATTTTTTAAGCTTTTATTTCCAGACACATTANCTTCCTGGGGCCAGTCTTTGCTGCCTCTCTCCCCGACCCCTTCATCCTGTTTGTACTGTGACTCTGACTGTCTCCTCTAGCATTCCAAGCCAAAGAGCACAAACTAACCAGAACCTTCTTTGGAGGGTCAGTTTGCTGCTTGCATGGGCTTTGGAGAAGTGGAGGGCGGACATACCCATCACCCAGACTCGGCTGACCTCTGCCTTGAAGACAAGTATAGCCCAAACAGTTACTCCTCCCCACCACCAGCAAACCAAACAGGAAGTTCAATCCATAAGCAAACCAAAGCCAAAAGGAGTGTACCAAAGAGATTTCATTATTTCCCAGGGTGTGTGGGTCAGTGGCGCTCTTTTACACTTCAACTTTAGAGGAGGGGGCCCTGCTTGGGTTGGAAGTGTCAAAAAGACCTTAAAGAAAGGCTTTTCCAAGTTTTGTTTGGGGGGGAATGAGGAGAAGGAGAAATCTGGTACCTCCTGTCCAGTACATGGGGGTTCAAACTATCACTCAGAAGGCCCATTTTATTATAGAAGAGTGAGCAAGCTGGTATGAACCCCTGCACCCCCTCCCTGCCAGCGCCGAGACTCGGGCCAGAACTGGACTCAGTGTTCTTGTCTGTCAATCAGAGATGAGCTTACCCTCCTCTCAGGGTTAAAGAAGGGACAGGGGAAATACACCAGGTTTCTAGCCCTAAGAAAAGGTTTCCAAACATTGGTTCACTCCCCACCCTTTCCCAGGGTGATGTCTGCGCCCAGTAGTGATTCCAGAATGTGGTTTTAAGTGAAACAGTGGCTTTCCCCCATGGAGCGTTCATTCACCAAATGGTTTAGAGTGAAGCCAGCCCATGGAGGGTTCAGTTGTGGAGATGGCTGTGGAGCCTGTCCCCAGGGTCTGGCAGCCAGGCCATGACTCCAGCCTTTGCTGGACTGTTTGGTGATGGCAGATCTGTCCCCATTTGACTCTGGCCCAGGCCAGGAGAAAACAGAGCCAGCTCCCCGGCTCTGCTCTGTTCCTCCAAGGAGATAATGGAACCACTGGTGGCCAGAAGTTCTGTTCTGATGGCACCTCCTGTATCAGGGGTCAGGGAGTGTTGGGTCATGTCCATGCTATGTAAGGCCTCCCGGGGTCAGTGACTTCCTGGCACGACGCAGGCTGTGCTCATAGCATGCTCTGTATTGGCCCACATGCTGGAAGCCAGCAGGGCTTTTCCTGCACACTTGCAAACCGTGGAAAGATGAACCTTAAAGACCTTCCAGCCTTGGACTGGGTCCCGGCAGGAGATCCAGACTATGGCATGCTTTCACAGCTGTTTTAACCCCAGGGGCATCTGTATGTGGCCTGATAACCAAATCACTGGACTTTTGCTTACTTTTCAAACATTCATCTTTCTCATTTGAAATCAACCTTCTTCCCCCATCTCTTTTCTCCAAACCCACCCTCCAAGCGGTCAGGGATGGAGAGACACCAGGATGGGGGCTGGGCGAGAATATCTGTCACCCGCGTTACCAGATAATAAAACACCTCTTGCTGTTTCACCGGCTGAAATCACCTGGTCCCACTGTCCCTCAAGTCAAAGCACTGGGATCAATCCTGACCCCTTCGTTATCAGTGTCGCAGCGTCCCTAGGGCATTTGCTGAGACCAGGCAGTTGACGTCATCTATCAATAAATACCCTCTGTCTCTAGCGTCTCTTTGGCTTCCTCCATCCCCACTTGCTACTCACTTACAAGACCAGATGGCAAAACAAATGGTGATTTATTTTGCAGGGACATGAAGAATTGGAAGCTAATTTTCTTTCTAGAATTAAGTATTTATTAAGCATTTTTTAAGCTTTTATTTCCAGACACATTATCCATAGAAAAGGTATTAGCCCTGTACTTTGAACTTGACATGTACCGTCTCGTTTAATCCTCTCTGTGTACTCTTGTGTGGCAGGTGTTACCAGCCCCATGAGAGGTGGGGAAACTGAGGCCCAGACTGGGATTTTCCCCACCCCCTGCCAACCCACCCCTCGACTCTAAAGTGTGTGCCCCTTCCACAATGCTGTGCTGCCCTCAGGCTCTTTAACTAGGTGATGTAGGTGAGAAGTATCTTGCACATAAGTATAGAGGGCACAAGGCCAGACTTTGATTTTTACTTGATGTAAGCTGTCCAGATCACACAGGGAAACAATCTCCAAATCGATTCAAGATTGCCGAGTGGAACAGAAGAAAAAGAAAAGGGGGGATGTCCCTAAGGCCTTTGTGGGAGGGAGTAACACAGACTGTGGATGTCAAGAAAGGGCCCTGCCTGCTGTGGGGGCACCTTCGAATTCAAAAGGTACCCCTCCTGCACCCCGAGCCTGCCCATCTAGCAGGATTAAGCCCGAGCCTGGGTCATGTGGCAGTAACAGCAGCTAATGCTTTAGCACATGCTCATTCTTATGAGCATTTTACCTATTCTGTGAGGTTGGTTCGACCGACTGCTATTCCCACATAACAGATGAGGAAATTAGGCTTAGAGAGGTAAAGTAACTTTGTCACTTGGCTCAAACCCTGAGACATTGGCTCTTATCTCCACTGGCTCTGAGAGGAGGAACTCTGCATTTGAGATTTGAAGTTAAGAAAGGTGGGCTTGGCAGTGGAATGAGGACAGGATTTCTTTGAGAAACCAGCTGGAGGTGATTTGAGCTGGAGATGTCTGCTCTCCAGAGCCACCACTGGTGAGAGTGGAGGCCTCAGTAAGTGTTCGTGGGGCTGCCGGGATGCAGGCTCAGGCCTGTCCCTGCCTCTCCAGCTCTTTCTGCAGCCCGGGCTGGGCCCAGCTCCTCGGAAAAATGCAGCAGGGCTTCCAGTGCATGCACCAGTAGCTCGCAAGACAAAGGGAGTGGAGGGCTAGAGGGCCTGCTTGCAGAGTGGCACGTGGCTAGTGCTGCTGCCAGGAGGAGCCCAGGGCATGCTTGTTCAGACCCGGCTTGCAAAGGGACCAATGACTTCACACCTGTCTACAGAAGTGGACCTGCCTTTTCTGTTATTTTTATTATTTTTTTTTTTTAGTTTCAAAGCAGTTGGAAATACTTAACCGCTGGAGGAAAACCCAACCCCCCAAACCAGAACCAGGTCAGTTGATCTCAGGATCTGGTGTTGGGTCTGCTCTGCACAGGAGAGAGGTCCCTCCTGAGGAGCCAGTAATTCCAGGCCCTATGTAGCCAAGGGATGGATGATGTCCGTTTACCTCTCAACCCCAGGCCCATTTTAATGGCAACTAGGTTGGGCTGTGAGCAGTGGATGTCCCAGAGTCTGGCGGACCCTGGCACACTGCAGTGCCTTTCCCAGAGGCAAAGACATGAAAGAGGTGGGTGACAGCTCACCTTCGGATACTTGGAGGTGGAGGTTCCTGCAGGACGTTCCAGGGTCAATGACCAGTGGGCAGGTGAGAACATGCTTCTTGCGTCCCATGAATCCCAACCTCTCCAAAGGCCTCCCTACAACATGGCCAACCAGGTGGCCCTGAAAGCCTGCATGGAAGGAGCTTTCCATGTGGAAGGAACAGGAAGTTCAGCCACCCTGAGATGAGTTCAGAGGAAGGAGGAAGTTAGAGGGGTGAATGATGGGGGACAGGCAGGAGGAAGCGAGGCAGGCAGGAGGGAAGCCATCTTGCAAAAGAGGATGCTGGGAAAGAGGCCGGAGACTCGCAAGTTCGCTCAGTGAAAGTCGGGCCTGGCAGAGCCGGAGCTGCGCCCTGAAGGCGGCCAGCTTAGCCCCTTGTATTTCCAGATGTTTCTGGTTAGACGTTCCTATAAAACTCGGAGAAAATGCCCCACCCTTCTGGATTCTGGCCTGTTCGAAGAGCACCCAGACTGACTGTGTTGTAGCAGAGACCGGAGCAGCAGTGAGGTTGGCAGGGGGCTGGGCCCCGACATCGAGGGCGTCCCTGGAAGCCACGCGGACGGCTATGTGCCTGCGCGAGACCCCGGCTCCGTGGCGGTGACCCCTCGCCCTGAGCTTGCCGCGGGGGCGCGCTTTGTAGAGACTGGCTCTGCTCTGATCTGCTCCTCCTGTGACTGCTCGTGGAAGCCAGGGTCTCCCTAAGCTCAGAGGTGTAAATATGCTAGAAGTCGTGCGTAAACCACCCTGAAAATCTCTTTTACAAATTCCAAGGAGAAAAGCGGCTGTCCCCGTGCTGTGCGGGGCTTCGGCTTGCCCCACTTGATTAAAACAAAATGTGGCTTCAGGGGACAAGGCACAAACCACACCCTGTGGCCTCCAGAACTGAAACTGGTCCTTGGGAAGAAAATCTGATTTCTCAAACCAGTTATAAATGGTCGTTATTGAACATGCTGACTAGAGGATAAATTATGAGAATGGTTGAAACTGCTTAGTAACTTCAGGAAGAGAATTTCATCAGTGCTTCCTTCCTTAGAGCTTGGTTCATTAATTATTGCCCTGGTGTTTTCCATGCACCCAGAAGTCATGCCTGCCCCTCCGAGGTAGATCTGGGCTGTGGATTAGCCTGTGTGCTTCAGGCTCTTCCTGATGGGAATGACCATCAGGGTCATAAATAAAGTGAACGAGCCACAGGTCAGCGTGGGGGTGTCTAGCTCAAGGCTGAAGACCCTGCTCCAGAACTGGGCCCCCAGGGTTGAATCACGAAGTGTGGGCCTTGAGATAAGTGTTGGAGCACCCTGAGCTAAGTGTCCTAGTCAGTCAAGTGGGGATGACACGTCTAGGTTGTCCTGGGGATTCAGCGAGATGGTGGCTGTCCAGTGCTTAGCAGGGTACCTGGCCCGTGGCAGGCGCCTCGCCTTCCCATCCCATTACTGGGCAGGTCCTGCCACTCGATCCCTGTGGCACCTGGGCACATTTTCCACAGAGCAGACCATGCTCCAGACACAAAGGTCCAGGTCACAGTGGGGAGGGCTTATCTGTGTCAAAAAAGCAAAGACAGACAGACAACCTTGGAAAATTGCTTAACTTTCTGAGCCTCAGTTTCCTTCTCTGTCAAACGGAGATGTAAGTTTGCATCTCACAGAGTTATCAGAGTCAGAGGTAAAATGAGGTAGAGCCCCAGCATAGTGGGTCTCGGTCTGCCTTTGTTATCAATGGTGACTCCATATTTGACAAACGGGCCTCCTGCTGTCAGTCTGGTTCTGGTAATACATGACCTCGTTAATGGATGCAGAGGTTCCCATGGTCGTAAAGAGGCAGGAATCCCCACATTTCCATCTATGTCTCAGTGCTCTGGGTCCCACGCAAAGGTCCATCACCACATAGAACCTGGATCCCTATCCGTGGTCTTCCTGGTCTACCCCTGTCCACATATCTGATCCCCTGACTGGACCCAGCTCCTCTCCTACGCCATGACAGTTCAGTTCAGTTCAGTCGCTCAGTCGTGTCCGACTCTTTGTGACCCCATGAATCGCAGCACGCCAGGCCTCCCTGTCCATCACCAACTCCCGGAGTTCACTCAGACTCATGTCCATCGAGTCAGTGATGCCATCCAGCCATCTCATCCTCGGTCGTCCCCTTCTCCTCCTGCTCCCAATCCCTCCCAGCATCAGTCTTTTCCAATGAGTCAACTCTTCGCATGAGGTGGCCAAAGTACTGGAGTTTCAGCTTTAGCGTCATTCCTTCCAAAGAAACCCCAGGGCTGATGTCCTTCAGAATGGACTGGTTGGATCTCCTTGCAGTCCAAGAGACTCTCAAGTATGCACTAAATGTTGACCTCAGTAAATGCAACATCTGGTTTTCTTCCTTTTCCACCTAAGCCTGCAGGTGAATTTGTAGTTTTCTGTTTGGGGTCATGTACTTGTTAACAAATGGTCAGTTGACCTAAAATTGTCTAGCTCATTCTGTTTCACTCCAGACCTCATCCGGACCCTTTGCCCAGTACCTTCCTCGGGGCAGTCCAGGAGACAGGAGGTATTCCTGTCTCTCTTAAGTCATTGTAGTTTTTATGGTTTTTCAAAAGAAAACAGAAATGGGAGGAAGAATCCTCCTTGCAGGTGGTTTTGCACCCTGGGCCTGGCCTGGAGAGTGCGCAGAGCAGGGGGAAGTGAAAGGTGATGCCTGGGGGAGGGCAGTACCAAGGCTGTGTCCCCTGGGGAGTCTGTGGTGGCCTGTCCCTGGCTGTCGTCAGGTGCTTTTGGTCCCTGGTGCTCAAGAGCCTCCCCTGGAGGCACCACAGGAAGGAGATTCATTCATGAAAATCAGTCCCCTCAGGCCCTGATCCCACTTGCTTTTCTGAACCTCTCTGTTGCTTTGGCCCAAAGAATGCCACTTAGTGTATAAAAAAAGATTTCCAGAAGGCTGCCTCTCTCCACCAGTGTAATTATGTCTGTGAAGCTTCCTTTCTGGAAGGCCGGGGGCGGGGTGCTTAGCCTCCCCTGGGCTCCGTAGGCTCATTTAGCTTGGGCAGATCACCCTGGCCCTGTCACTGGGGGCTCACGGCCTGTGCAGGGACAGCCCTGCTCCCTGTTCCTGATGAGTCTCTGCACTTCCAGTTCCCACCGCTGCTCCGGTTCACGTGTCCTTTTAGCCCAGCTCACAACTTCTCTCTCCAGCTTCCCAGGAACGCTCCTTTCTCAGGGAAATCATTTTCTTCCAAAGAAAGGGCATTGCCTGCTGTCTTGTCCTCCTCCATCCTCCCACTGACCTTGTGAGGCAGTGAGCTTTCAAGCATGGAGTCATATGTTAGGGCGTATGTCATTCTTCTCAGCTGATCTTTTCCACCCTCTTTGAGAGAGGGGCTATTGCTTTGCCCATTTTACAGTTGGGAAAATAAAGGTGCAGAGAGGTTAAGAGAGCCCCATGCTTCTAAGCCAGTAGGTGCTAGGTCTGGGAATCTGACCCCAGCACACTCCTAACCTCTGGGCGAGTGCTTGTCAGCTGCCACACTGCATTACCATGTTTTCCTCTGCTCTTCTGTGTCCATCATTAGACTGCGAGATTTCTCCCTGAAGACAAACCTTATCTGGCTCTGACGTAGCCACCCACCAGCGCCTGAGCCTCGGTTGCTTAGCCTGCACCAGCTGAGGGATTGAGGTGGACTATGAAGCATTTTCCAGGTGTTAGGTGTCCCTCCTGGGCTTGGAGAACAGCCGGGAGGTCAGTGACCTGCTGGGCAGTGGGAGAGAGGCGAGCTGACCGATCTGAAGCCCTCTGAGGGATAAAGTGGGACCTCCAGGTGATGGGCTAGGTCAGCTGAGAGGCTCCGGTACCACTGTGTGTTGTGCCTGCCAGAGGTCAGGAATCAGCGCCTTCTCCACCCACTCAGGAGTGCAGGCGTATGCAGCTCAAGCTTTCTCTCCCACTTCTCTCTGGACTCGCCACTGTTTGGCCTCCACCCGAGAGAGACAGGGGAAGTGAAAGGACAAATGACATCAGCCATTCTCCCTCCTTGTCAGCACTTTATGGCGGAGGTTTATGGGGAAAGTAATGTGGGGAACTTCCTCATCTCTTCATTATCACACTGGTCTTAACAGAAGATAAGGGATGCCTCCAGGACAGTCCGCTGTGCACCTCTAGTGTTTTGGGCATACAGCGAGCTATTTCCACCACCACGTCAAACCTTAGATGCTCAGTGGTGTTCTCAGCCCCATTTTACGGGTGAAAATGTTGAGCCACATGTCAAGTAACTTACCCAATCTCCATAGCCAGTAAGTAATGGAGCCAAATTTTAACCCCTGGCTATCTAGCTGCAGTGTCTGTGTTCTGCTTGATGGAAACAGATAGAAAATAAGACCTCTTTTTTCCCCCCATGGGAAAGAATTTCTAACTCTGAATAATACTTGGATGTACATTAAGAGCAGTTATGGGCCAGGTGATATGCTTAGTTCTTTGCAGATTTTACCCCTACAAACCTCACGACAGCCTGTAAAGTATATGCTGATATCAGCTTCCACTTTACAGATACAGAAACCGAAGCTGGGAGGGTGGAAATGACAGTCCTGGATCATGCGGTTCTTCAGGGGCACTGCCCGGATTCAGGTTCGGATGTGTCTGCCTGACTTCACAGTCTGACCTCCGGTCTCTGTGTCAGGCTGGCTGAGCAGCATCCTAGGCTTCCTAGGCAGTGTAAGAAACCAAAACTCTCAATATTTGTTGAGTATTCATTTTATGGGATCAGGGAGACACTGGTTTTCTGTAAAAATTCTATCCTGAAATTGAGTTACTTATTTTCTTCTTCCACTGGCCCAGTCACTGTTCTGTTCTTTTATTTTTTTTTTAGTTTTCTGCATTCTTAAATTTTTTTTAATTTTTAAATTTTTATTTGATATTAGGGTATGGTTGATTTACAAGGCTGTATTTTCAGGTATACAGCAAAGTGATTCAATTATATGTATGCATATATATACATTATTACAGAATATTGAATACTGTGCTATGCAGTAGGTCCTTGTTGATTATCTATTTTACATATAGCAATGTGTATCTGTTAAGTGCAAACTCTTAATTTATCTCTGCCCCCAACCTTTCCCCTTTGGTAACCATAAATTTGTTTACAAAGTCTGTCTTTTTCTGTTTTGTAAATAAGTTCATTTGTGTCATCTTTTTAGATTCCACATATAATTGACCTATGATTTTTGTCTTTGACTTATTCACTCAGTATGATCATCTCTAATTTCATCCACGTTGCTGCAAATCACTTCTGTTGTGCGTATGTACCGCATTCTTCTTTATCCATCTATCTGTCAATGGATATTTAGGTTGCATTGTAAACTGTGCTGCAGGTAACTTTAGGGTGCATGTATCTGTTCAAGTTATGGTTTTCTCCTGATACATGCCCAGGAGGGGGATTGCTAGATCATATGGTATTTCTATTTTTAGTTTTTAAGGAACCTCCATACAGTCTTCCACAGTGGCTGTACCACCTCACATTCCCACTAACAGGGTAGGAGGGTGTCCTTTTCTCCACACCCTCTTCCCCACACCCTCTCCAGCACTTGCTATTTGTCAGCTTTTTGATGATGACCATTCTGATGGGTGTGAGGTGATACCTCATTGTAGTTTTGATTTGCCTTTCTCTAATACTTATTGATGATCAGTATCTTTTCATGTGCTTTTTGGACTTCTGTATGTCTTCTTTGGAGAAATGTCTACTTAGATCTTCTCTTTTTTTGATTGGCTTTTTTTAATATTGAGCTATATGAGCTGTTTTGTTTTTTTTTTATATGAGCTGTTTATATAGAGATTAATCTCTTATCGGGGATATAGATTGCAAATATTTTCTCTCATTCTGTAAGTTGTCTTTATATTTTGTTTATAGTTTGAAGTGCAAAAGCTTTTAAGTTTAATTAGGTCCCATTTGTTTATTTTTGTGTTTATTTTCATTACTCTAGGAGGCGAATTCAAAAAGATGTTACTGTGATTTGTGTCAGAGAGTGTTCTGCCTATGTTTTCCTTGAAGAGTTTCACAGTATCCGGTCTTACATTTAGGTCTTTAATCCATTTCAAGTTTACTTTTGTGTATGATGTTAGAGACTGTTTTAGTTTCATTCTTTTACATGCAGCCATCCAGTTTTTCTTCCTCAGAATTTCTCTGGCTATTTGGAATCTTCTGTGTTTCCATACAAATTGTAAAACTTTTTGTTCTAGTTCTGTGAAAAAATGCCATTGGTAATTTAATAGGGATTAAATTGATTGAATCTGTAGGTTGCCTTGGATGGTACAGTCATTTTGATGATAATGGTTCTTCCAATCCAAGAACATGGTGTATCTTTCCATGTTTGTGTCCTCTTCAATTTCTTTCATCAGTGTCTCATAGTTTTCAGAATACAAGTCTTTTGCTTCCCTAGGTAGGTTTATTCCTGGGTATTTTCTTTTTGATGTGAGAGTAAATGGGATTGTTTCCTTAATTTCTCTGATTTTTTGTTGTTAATGGATAGAAATGCAAGAGATTTCTGTGAGGTAATTTTGTATCATGAAACTTTACCAAATTCATTGATGAGTTCTAGTGGTTTTCTAATTGCACTGTTACGATTTTATTTGTGTGATATCATGTTATCTGCAAACAGCAGTCACTATTCTTAAAAAATCATCAGACTTTTCCTAGTTCTTACTTCAGTTTTCTTTATGGGTTCTTCAATCAAGCCAGCCCAGGGGAATCTATGCCATGGTCCCTATTTGTTGTTGTTTAGTCACTCAGTGGTGTCCAGCTCTTTGCGACCCCATGGACTGTAGACCGCCAGGCTCCTCTGTCCATGGGATTTTCCAGGCAAGAATACTGGAGTGAGATGCCATTTCCTACTCCAGGGACTCTTCCTGACCTAAGAACTGAACACGTCTCCTGCAAGTGTTCTGCACTGCAGGCAGATTCTTTACTGCTGAGCCACTTGGGAAGCCCCCATGGTCCCTATAGTGTATAGTAAAATAGGTCACTGGCTCCTGTTCAGCTTCAGGAATTCCACGGACCATGACTCTACATGTGTTATCAAAAGACTTCCTAAGTTGGTGGAAGCAGGGTTGTTTTCTAACCTCACAGAGATGTTTTAGCACCATGGAGATGGCACTTGGGCTGGCTGCCCCTTCACTCTGTTCCTGGATCCATCCCTGTGCCAAGCATGCACTGCCGGGAGGATGGGATGAGAAACTTCCTCTTTTAGCTGTACAGTCCAGCAGCACAAAGGGCAGCAGATTCAGGTTCCAGCCCCAGCTTCCCCACTTTCTGGGAGTGAGTGGGGGGATTAGCATCTTTGGGCCTGTTTTTCTCTCTGAAAATAAGCATGTGATCTCAGGTGATCACAAAGTATTCTCTGACTCTGAAGTTGTGTTTCAAGGGCTCTGTTGTTTAGTCCCTCAGTCATATCTAGCTCTTTGTGACCCTGTGGACTGTAGCCCGCCAGACTCCTCTGTCCATGGGGTTCTCCGGGCAAGAATACTAGATTGCCGTTCCCTTCTCCATCCAAGGTCTAGGGATGGGAAAGTACTCTGAATATCTACAGAAAGAAGGCCATGCCCACCCTTAATGCCATTAACTTGAGGATCTTATTCATCTGTGAGCCCCTGGTTGAAGTCCATGACATCATGTACAGCTGTGTTATGGGTATGTCCCCAGAAGTGACCTGAAGTCCCCAGAAGCAGCCCATGTTCTTAAGTTTCTCCATAAGCAACTGGTAAATGGTCTTGCTGTGGCACTTTTATTAGCATCCCAAATGGATCATCCTTGAGGGAGGGGAAAGGCATTAGTGTGTTGTTCAGTTCAGTCACTCAGTTGTGTCCAACTCTTTGCGACCCCATGAATCGCAGCACGCCAGGCCTCCCTGCCCATCACCAACTCCCGGAGCCCACTCAAACCCATGTCCATTGAGTCAGTGATGCCTTCCAACCATCTCATCCTTTGTCATCCCCTTCTCCTCCTAATTACTCTTTTCTAAGTCCTGCACGTATTGGGTATTGAGCACTTGACAAAAGATACCCAGGTCCTGTCCTAAAAGCCTTGGAGAAGGGAAATCAGTTGAACCTACATCAACTGGTGCTCTAACTATGATCGGGATGGAGGAGCTTGACACACAAGAGCCTGGGTGAAGGTGGTGGAAATGGCTCCTTTGAGGCACCCTCTCAGAGAGCTGCCTTTGCCTCTCCTCCTAGTGAAAGACTAGCCTTGCCCTCACCAGGAAACACACAACATACAGACATGAAAACCCAAGAATGTACCCTTTGAACAATAGGGAAATGGGATACTGTTGAAACATGTTTGTCTCTCAATCCACAGTTCACTCACTCTGAAATTCCATGCATACTGTACAGTCTGTTAATGCATATTAATACCTAATCTCTCCATAGCTAGAAAATTGCTCTTCAGATCTCAAATTTGCTTAACAGCTGCCAATCCAAGTTGCCTCCAATTTTTTCCATCCATCACCAATGTCAGTGAGATATTGAATCGCCCCGAGCCAGGAGTTTTGCAGATGAAAAATGTGTTGGATGTTCACTGCAGACCCTGCTCATGTAAAAGTAGTGTCTGATCAGCAGTTTTCAAATGGGACCCAGGACCACCAACCTTGGAACTGACATGGTAGAATCACCCTGGGGCAGCCATCCAGACCCACTGAGTCAGAGTTTCTTCTGGAGATATCTAGGAATCCACATTGCACCAAAGCTGTGCTGTGCTTCTGACATACACTGCTGATTGAGAAGTGCCATCAGGCTGAGGAAGGCAGGGTGATATGCTCGCAGTACTGCCAGCCACCTGTAATATTTAAAATGATAGAGAGAGGTACTGTTTACTGAGTGCCTGCTGTGTGCACAGTGCTAAGTGCTTTCCTGGTAGGTTCTCACTGAATTCTCTATAAACAGTCTTGAGAAGGAGATACTATTGTTGCCACCATTTTACAAATGGGATAACTAAGACCTGAGGGGGTCAAGTGATCTGGGCAAAATATGAGCAGTAGAACATCCTGATGGGTCTAGGAAGAGAACTGATGAAGCCAGTTCGTCCCAAGGAGGGAGAGAGCAGAAGGAGAAGCTGGGGGCGGGAGTTGCTACCCTCTGCCTCAGAAGAGTGTCGCCCTCTGGGAGCCCCATCTGAATGGGGTGCTGTCAGCCCCCAGAAGTCACTGTTGGCTGGGGGGTGGCGTGAGCCCTTTGAGGCTGTGCAGTGGAGCCCGCCCCTTCCAGCCAACAGTGATTTCTAGGGTCCCAAAGTGCCAGTCAGCAGGTGCACATTCTTCCTGCCCTCTGACTGCTGCTTTCCCAGGAAACCCAGGGCCGACCCCCTCCCCCTCCCCGAGCAGCGTGGGAGCCACATCCCTTCCCCACCATTGTCCCAGTTCTGGGCCCCCATTCATCGGACGCTCGTCCAGCTTGGCAAGAGCCGCATCCTCAACCCTCTGCCCCTCCCACACCCTGCTCAGGCCTCCGGAAGCCCCGAACAGCTGATGTGAGATGGAAATAAGCCCCCTCCAGCCACATCTGGTCAGGCTGAAAGGGGGCCCTTGGCACTGGCACCCTCTTGAGTAATTCTGCCGCGCCTCCTGCTTCCTGGCCTCACCATTCAGGTGGGAAGTGCCAGATTCCCTCCCCTCCCACTGCATCAAAGGCCACTGCAGACACCCTGAGCCCATTTCCACCCAGTGCCAAGCACCCCAGCTGCCGGTCTCTTGGCCTCGGGGCTGATACTAAGCTCTTGTGTTGCAGCTGCAGGATCTTTGTCAGAAAGCCTTTGTGGGAAGATGGGCTGGGCTGCAGGTTGAGGCACCAGGAGGCCCATGCAGCCTCAGCAGCCACTTTGTGGCCTTTAAAATCCCTGTCACCCCCAAGTCATTCATTCACGCATGCATCTGTTCATTGCTTCAACAGAACTCTGAGTGTCTACCATGTGCCAGGGACCGAGGACACAAGAAAGAACAAAAAGTGAGAAATACCTGCCCTCCTGGAGTTTACATTCTAGAAGGGAGAGACACACAAAATAGACAGTAATCAGAACATTAGAAGGAGGTGTCACAAAGAAAAGTGGGGTGGGGAGCGCTGAGGTTCCAGCAGTGTCTCTTGATAACCACTGATCCTGAGCTTTCCTAATTGCATTCTGGAACTTGTGCAGTCTGGCCCATTCCACCTGAGGTTTTTTGCCCCCACCCCCACTTGCTTACAGCTCGTAAGCTGAGCAGGGCAGCTGGACGGGAGACAACTGTGGGCCCAGCCTAGAACAGCCCTTCCGGAGGGGGCTCTTCCCTTACTAGCCTCACTGTCCTATAAAGCCTGGGTGAGGGCGCCGACTGCTGGCCCTCAGGCAAACCCAGCCCAAACAAGTTAAAAAATCTTTTAAACACCATTAAAAAAGTGGGGTTTTAAAAAAATAAATTATAGTTAACATTTGAGAATGCAGATTATGCATAAAATTGGGCTTTCTGATTTTCTTGAGAATTCAAAAGGCTAGGTCCCCATTCCCTCATGACCAAGATTTAAGTGGTATCTCCCATACCTTCAGTGGGCCAGGGACTCCCTGCTGGCTTGGGAGGACATTTGAGTAAGCACTGACCCTAATCCAGGTCACCAAATTTAAACCCAGCATAGAGGAGACGTACCTTAACCACTACCCTGAAAAAAACAACTCTGCTTGCTTGTTTCTGCCCTCCAAGTGTCCGAGGTTAAAATGCAGCTCAGCCCCGTAGCTCACCTCCCAGCTCAGCTGAGCCCGGCTGGGAGGCTGCATCCAGAGGCCCTCCAGCACCCAGGGTCGCCTGCACCCTCGCCTCACCCTTTTCCAGGGCTCAAAACCCCTCCCATCCATTGCATGTTTTCCTCCTTTTTGCTTTGGAAAGGTAGGGTGAGCTCCTATAGTGATTCAGTCCTTGTAATTAAACAGGTGACAAGTTGAAATCCTAAGAAACCAATTTCCTGAGGCAAGAGTAGACAATGGGAAAAAGACAGTCTCTTTAGCAAGTGGTGTGGGGAAAGTCAGACAGCCGCATGTAAATCAGAGTGAATTTAGAACGCACGCTCTTAGCATACACAAAAATAAACTCAAACTGTCTTAAACATAAGACTTGACACCATAAAACTCCAGAAGAGAACACAGGCAAAACATTCTCTGACATAAATTTTGTACCAATGTTTTCTTAGGTCAGTCTCCCAAGGCAAAAGAAATAAAAGCAAAAATAAATAAATGGGACCTAAACAAACTCACAATCTTTTTCACAGCAAAAGAAACCATAAACAAAAAACAACATACAGAATGGAAGAAAATATTTGCAAACGATGCAACTGACAAGTGCTTAATTTCCAAAAATATACAAACAGCTCATACAACTCAACAACAGAAAACAAACCAATCCAAAAATGGGAAGAAGACCTAAATAGAGATTTCTCCAAAGAAAAAATACCGAAGGCCAATAGGCACATGAAAAGATACTCAACACTGCTAATTATTAGAGAAAAGCAAATAAAAACTACAATTAGGTACCACCTCACACCAGTCAGAAAAGGCCGTCATTAAAAAGTCTACAAATAACAAATGCTGGAGAGGGTGTGAGGAAAAGGGAACCCTCCTACACTATTGATGGAAACGTAAGTTTGATACAGCCACTGTGGAAAACAGTATGGAGGTTCCTCAGAAAACTGAAAATAGAACCTACCATATGATCCTGCAATCCCACTCCTGGGTATATACCCAGAAAAAACTATAATTCAAAAAGATACACGAACCTTTATGTTCAGAGCAGCACCACTCACAACAGCTTGGACATGGAAGCACCCTAAATGTCTATCAACAGCTGAATGGATAAAGAAAGTGTGGTGTAGGTAGAGGAATATTCAGTTCAATTGCTCAGTCGTGTCCGACTCCTTGTGACCCCATGGACTGCAGCATGCCAGGCTTCCCTGTCCATCACCAACCCCTGGAAGCTCATGTCCATTGAGTTGGTGATGCCACTGAACCATCTCATCCTCTAGTCATCCCCTTCTCCTCCTGCCTTCAATCTTTCCCAGCATCAGGGTCTTCTCCAATGAGTCAGTTCTTCGCATCAGGTGGCCAGAGTATTGGAGTTTCAGCTTCAGCATCAGTCCTTCCAATGAATATTCAGGACTGATTTCCTTTAGGATTGACTGGTTGGATCTCCTTGCAGTCCAAGGGACTCTCAAGAGGCTTCTCCAACACTACAGTTCAAAAGCATCAATTCTTTGGAACTCAGTTTTCTTTATAGTCCAACTCTCACATTCCATACATGACTACTGGAAAAACCATAGCTTTGACTAGACGGACCTCTGTTGGCAAAGTAACGTCTCTGCTTTTTAATATGCTGTCTAGTGGAGTACTACTTAGTCTTAGAAGAGAACAAAATAATGCCATTTGCAGCAGCAGGGACACAACTGGAAATTATCATACTAAGTGAAGTAAGTCACAAAGAGAAAGACTAGTACTACCTGATATCCCTTATATGTGGAATCTAAAATAGGAAACAAATGAACCTATCTATGAAACAGAAACAATGGACAGAGAGAACAGATGTGGTTGCCAAGGCGGAGGGGGCTAAAGGAGGGATGGAGTGGGAGATTGGGGTTAACAGATGCAAACTTTTATATATAGAATGAGTAAACAACATGGTCCCCCTGTCTAGCACAGAGAACTATATTCAATATCCTATGATGAATCATAATGGAAAAGAATATTTTAAAAGAATGTATGTATGTATAATGAATCACTTTGGCATATGTGTTGTGCTTAGTCGCTCAGTCATGTCCAACTCTTTGTGACCCCATGGGGTCCCCAGGCAAGGCTTCTCTTGCCTGGGGATTCTCCAGTCAAGAATACTGGAATGGGTTGCTGTGCCCTCCTGCAGGGGATCTTCCCAACCCAGGGATGGAACCTAGATATCCTGCATTGCAGGCAGATTTCTTTACTATCTGAACCACCAGGGAAGCCTGATTAATACAGCATTATAAATCGGCTATAATTAAACTTCTCTGGCAGTGTTAATGTCCGTTAATGTGAAATCACTGCTTTCCTAAACCCTTTAAGTTTTGCAACAGGTTCAGACTAGATTCTTTCTTTAAAGGCTCAAAGGCTTTTTCTTCTTTCTTTTCTAAACATAAACGTTTTTAAGCATTATAGAACTCCTAGCAGTTCGCTAAGGATATAGCCAAAGACATCAGAATTATGGCCTTCTAGACCTTTGATCTCTGGCCCTAAGAGATGGAAAGCCCCCAATTTCAAATCTGAAGACTAGGAAGATGAAACTTGCCCAAGATCACACGCAGATCATCACTCAAGTCCACTCTGTGCTTTAGTTAACAGCTGCCAGCACTGGAGCCTCTAAGATGGTGACCCCCACCTGGGCAGCTTTTGAATCCCCAGGGAGCTGGCCACACCCAAAGCAATGGCGTCAGATCTCTAGGGTGGGGCCCCCCAGCTTCGGTGGTATTTCAGTCTCCCCTGTGAGCTGCCAGCACAGAGACTCATGGCTCCAGCAGCTGCCCTGGAGTTGGTAACTTCTTGGGAGGGCTGCAGGTCCTGGGAGGCTGCACAGCGCAGCGGCTCAGAGCATAGGCTGCATGGATTCGAGCCCCAGCTCCTAGCTCCCTGATGTTAAGTAAGTTACCTGGTCTCCCTGTGCCTCAGTTTTCTCATCCATAAGTTGGGAATACTAACAATACCTGTCCCCTAGAGTGCAAGGATTAACGGTGGCTCAAAAAGTGGTAGCCAGTATAAACCCAGGCCTCTTTTCTGCTATGGATGTGGTTTCTTTGCGGATTCCTCCGTGACTAGCCTTTTAGGTGAGAGTTTAGGAATTTCTGTAATGAAGGAAAGAGAATAGAAGCACAGCAAATCAGATCACTGAATTTTCCTCTCCTTCCCCACAATTCCAAAATTCAACAGAGGAACTTCCCTGGTGGTCGACTGGCTGAGACTCCGTGCTCTCAATGCAGAGGGACCAGGTTCGATCCCTGTTCAGGGAACTAGATCCCACATGCCGAAACTAAGAGCTCGCATGCTGTCATGAAAAGATCCTGCAAACTGCAGTTAAGGATCCCTCATGTTGCCATGAAGATCAAATATCCCACGTGCCCCAGCTAACACCTGGCACAGCCAAATAAATATTAAAAAAAATAAAATCAACAGGATGATGGCAGTGCCACCAGGATGCCAAAAGGGGTCTTGTATTAGGATTTTCAAGTGGATAATCTGAGGCTGGGTCCAAGCAGACAGTTGTTAATGACAGGTTCTGCTGGTCCACACTCTCTGGATGTCTTTAAATTTACCTTTTTCTCTGGGTTTCCACTCCTCTGCATCTCCTCCACTCAGTAAAATGGACCAGCTGTTCCTCCTTCCATTTGGGTTCTTATGTCTGAAAGAAATTGTAAACACCACAAAAGATGTTTTAATTTAAGGGAAACCAGCCTCCCTTCCCTTTTTAAGATGAAACGTAGTAAAGTTTTAAAGACTTTTTTCAAATAGTCCCTAAATTTGGTACTTCAACTAATTATACTTGCCTTTTTTAAATGTCCAAATTAAAAATAGACAGCTAAATGAGAACGCAAGATACAGCTCAGAGCCTGTAGCCATGTCCATGGTTTCCTAGAATCAGCCTTTCTCTGACCTAATTGATACTTTTGGGAGATCAAAGGGAGGTGAGGGGAGTGGGGGCTGGAGCTGGAGGTAGACCTGGGAGTTGCCTGGCAGCAGATGACGAACTTGATTCAGAGTTCTATAATTAAGACTAGCTCTGGCACAACATTATAAAGTAATTTTCCTCCAATTAAAAAAAAAAAGACTAGCGATAAATTGGTGAAAGATGTTAGATTACAGTCCTTTCCTCATAGTATAAAGATGTGGTTCTCAAAGTGTGGTCCTCAGACCATCAGCATCACCTGGTGTAATGGGCTGAATTGTGTCCACCCCCAATATTCATATGTGGAAGTCCCAACCTCCCAGTACCTCAGAATGTAACCCTGTTTGGAGATAGAGTCTTTAAAGAGGAATGTGTGTGTGTGAGCTCAGTTGTGTCTGACTCTCTGTGACCCCATGGGCTGCAGCCCGCCAGGCTCTTCTGTCCGTGGGATTTTACAGGCAAGAATACTGGAGGAGGTTGCCATTTCTTCCTCCAGGGGATCTTCCAACCCAGGGATCAAACCCACATCCCCTGCATTGGCAGGCAAATTGTTTACCAGTGAGCCACCTGAAAAGCCCTTTAAAGGGATAACTGAATTCAACAGAGGCCATTAGGGTGGGCCCTAACCCAGCAGGACTAGCGTTCTTATAAGAGGAGGAAGAGACAGCAAAGGGTAGAGGGACGGCAGGTGAAAAGGCAGCAAGAAGGCAGACACAAGCCAAGGAGAGAGGCCTCGGGAAACCAGCCCTGCCTGGACTCAGAAAATCCATTTCTGCTGCTTAAGCAAATGCACTTTAATGCAAATTCTCAGGCCCTGTCCCAGACCTGCTGACTTAGCAACTCGGGGTGCGAACCAGCAAACTGTGTTTCAACAAGCCCTCTGGCTGATTACCATGCATACTNNCTGACTCATTGGAAAAGACCCTGATGCTGGGAGGGATTGGGGACAGGAGAAGAAGGGGATGACAGAGGATGAAATGGCTGGATGGCATCACTGACTCAATGGACATGAGTTTGAGTGAACTCCGGGAGTTGGTGATGGACAGGGAGGCCTGGCTTGCTGCGATTCACGGGGTCACAAAGAGTCAAACACAACTGAGCAACCGAACTGAACTGAACTGAATGGGGATGAATGCTAACTAGACTTATGGAGATTATTTCACAGTACATAGAAATATCAAATCTTTGTGCTGTATACCTGAAACTAACATAACGCCATATGTCAAGTACATCTCAAGAGTTTTTGAAATTAACGTATATAAAATCTATATCATTTTGAATGGCTACTACTTGACTGAATATTTTATAATTACTCTATGGACTGTAATTTCTAATATAAAAAACCAGTGAACATTGCAACATTTTTGTCATAATAATAAATAACTAAAATGAAAAATCACTAAAAGGTACATTTACATAGTACCAAATTTCCCTGAAGATTGTACAAATTTTCACTTTTAATAACAGTACGTGAAAATGGCTGCAACCTCTCACACTCAATCTGATATGAAGTGATATGTCAGTTCTAATTTGTTTACTTATTTGGTTATCTTTTCATATCTTTATTGACCAGTTGCATTTCTCTTATTGATCTGCTCAAGTCTTTTGTCTAATTTATATTAGGACCTTGTCTTACCAATTTGTACAAGTTATTTATATTAGGATACTAACCATTTGTTTGATATGTTTAAATATTTTTCCCAGTCCATTGTCTTTTAGCATTGTTTACAGTGAGGTTTATTTGACACAAATGTTCGAACCTATAATCTCCTTTTCTTGCAAGGTTTTGGTTTTGATGCACTAATAAGGAAGGGAGATCTTAGGACTTCCATGGGGTCCAGTGGTGAAAAGTCGTCTACCAATGCAGAGGACACCAGTTCGATTCCTGGTCTGGGAAGATTTCACGTGTAGCTGAGTAACAAAGTCCGTGTGCCACAACTATTGAGCATGGCCTGGAGCCCATGTTCCACAACTAGAGAAGCCACTGCAATGAGAAGCCCACCCACCACAATGAAGAATAGTTCCTGTTCACTGCAAGCAGAGAAATCCTATGCAGAGCAATGAAGACCCAGCACAACCGAAAAAAAAAGACGAATTTTTTTTTTAAAGATCTTTTTTGTTTGTGTTCAGTTGCTCAGTCATGTCCAACTCTTTGCGACCCCATGGAATACAGCATGTATTCCTTCATGTATTCCTGTCCTTCACTATCTCCCGGAGCTTGCTCAAACTCATGTCCATTTAGTCGATGATGCCATAGAACCATCTCATCCTCTGTCATCCCCTTTTCTTCCTGCCTTCAATCTTTCCCAGCATCAGGGTCTTTTCAAATGAGTCAGCTCTTCACATTAGGTGACCACAGTATCAGAGCTTCATCTTCACTATCAGTCTTTCCAGTGAATATTCAGGACTGATGTCCTTTAGGATTGATTGGTTTGATCTCCTTGTAGTCCAAGGGACTCTCAAGAGTCTTCTCCAACACCACAGTTCTTTTTAGTAAATATGATAAAATAACTTCCCTACATTCTCTTCAAATACTTTTTATATTATTTTATGAGTTTTGATTAGTTTGTTTTTATATTTAAACCTTTGATTTTTTTTTTTTTAGTCTGTAGAGGGAAGTATGGTAGGAAACATATTTTATTTCATATCTTAGCTAGCTGTCTCTAAGACAATTATTATATTAAACTCAACCTTTCCCTTCTCCAGTTCTATAAATTATTTTACATAGATATTGGATCTCCTACTTCTTTCCACCACTTATTTTACTCACTCCTATAAATTCCATCAAGTTATCTTTATCCCCTTCTTTTGAATTGCTGATTTTCTTTATAAATCCAGTGATTTTTGCCCCTTGCAGGCGACTCACACTTAACAAAAAGTGCTCAACAAATGTATTCTGTTCAGAATTAGTGGCAAGTGGAGGCCCAGCTGATGATTGCTTCCACCCGCTCTCTTTCCTTTCCTAGCCAGGTGAGCAGGGCAAGAAGATCTGGCTCTGGCTCTGCCCTGGGGGATTTTTCACCTTATGCAGGTTACTGCTGCCCCCCTTAACTCCCCTCCAAAATCGTCCTTCAGCACAGGAGATGGCTTCCCCCTGCCTTGGTACACTTAAGCACGACTACAGGATTTCCCTGCTTCTGTGGAAATCACACATACTTCGGCACTGTTCATATTAACTTTTCAGAATGCTGGGGGGCATTTGGGGGAATGATAGAGCACATGGGCATAAACATGAGTATCTACACACACGCCTGTGTGGTGTGGTGAGAGGATCAGTTCCCCGGAACAGGGGTGCTCACGAAAGTAAGGTTAGTGTCAGCTTCTAGGCAATCTCCCCTTTTTCCAGCTGCCTGATCACCAAGTTCTGCCAGCCGGGTTCTTCCACCTGCCACCCACACAACTCTCAGTCGTGCTTCCACACTGTGGTGAGGTTTCATAAGGTAAAACTGATTGTCTGATCATTACTCTTGGTTCCCTAGACTAATTATTTGAGAAGAACTTCATTCACTATGCCTTAAAATAGGCATTACCATCGAGTAGAATGCTTTTCCTTAATGTACTTCTGTGGTATGATCAACAGTAGCATTGCTACATCCCCCGGAGGAGGTCATGGCAACCCACGCCAGTATTCTTGCCTGGAGAATCCCCATGGCCAGAGGAGCCTGGCAAGCCACTGTCATGGGGTCGCAAAGAATTGGACATGACTGAGTGACTAAGCACAGCACAGCACAGCATTGGTATACCTTTAGTCATTTTTATACGTTTGGTCTCATTATAGACTGAAGAGGTTCAGTTCAGTTGCTCAGTCGTGTCCAACTCTTTGCAACTCCATGAACTGCAGCATGCCAGGCCTCCCTGTCCATCACCAACTCCTGGAGTTTACCCAACCTCATGTTCATTGAGTCGGTGATACCATCCAACAATCCTATCCTCTGTTGCCCCTCTTCCTCCTGCCCTCAATCTTTCCCAGCATCAGGGTCTTTTCAAATGAGTCAGCTCTTCCCATCAGGTGGCCAAAATATTGGAGTTTCAGATTCAACATCAGTCCTTCCAATGAACACCCAGGACTGATCTCCTTTAGGATGGACTGGTTGGATGTCCTTGCAGTCCAAGGGACTCTCAAGAGTCTTCTCCAACACCACAGTTCAAAGGCATAAGTTCTTCGGCACTCAGCTTTCTTTATAGTCCAACTCTCACATCCATATATGACTACTGGAAAAACCACAGACTTGACTAGATGGACCTTTGTTGGCAAAGTAATGTCTCTGCTTTTTCATATGCTATCTAGGTTGGTCATAACTTTCCTTCCAAGGAGTAAGCGTCTTTTAATTTCATGGCTGCAGTCACCATCTGCAGTGATTTGGAGCCCAGAAAAATAAAGTTAACCACTGTTTCCATTGTTTCTCCATCTATTTTCCATGAAGAGTTTCAATAAAACATTAAAGAATAACAGAAAAAAAAAAAAAACAGATGTAGTTAAACACATTGGAAAGGGCTTCTTAATGGAGGAAACTTGGAGTTTGGTAACTTGGAGCTCAATGAGTGAAAGTAAAGGAAATGACTTCTTACTCTAATAGATGACAGATTTTGAGAAAAATAGAAAACTATACTATTTGGTATTACATTGAATTCATGTGCTGATATCTTTAATGTGAAACTATTTTAAGGAGTTTTAGACATAGAACTATAATAAGTCCTCACTTATATGAGGTGCTTCAACTGAGACATACATGCATAGGAAGAACTGCTAAAGCCACCTAAATTCAAGTAATATTTCAAATTATATCTTTTCTAAATTATTTCACAACTTTAATAATATGAAATTTTGGGGTAAACTGCTGATGAGGTTTTTTTTTTATAAAATATGATCAAGGAATTTGAGGAGAAGTTATTCAAAATTCAATTTTTATCAGATCAAGACCAAACATTTTTAGATAACATCTTTTCATATAAACAAATTTGATACCTTTTTATTTGTTGTTTTCATGAATGTTCAGTCACAAATCTTGCAAAATCTTATTTTAAGTATACAGGTCTCCATTTCGTTTCTTACTGCATACTTAAATAATGTGACATCCAGGGCCCATTTACTCATTCTTTATTTTTCCCCCTTAGAAATCAGTGTGTTATATCCACTCATGTCTTCTTAACTAAAGCAAGTCACATGGTCATGATCACCCCTAATTTTAAAGGGGAGAGGAGTATAATCTTTCTACATGTCCAGGAAAGGGAAGAAAACTGGAAATATTGTTGAACTCTAGTAAAGCTACCAAGCTGAGAGGAAAAATGACTTTTTTCTTTAATTTTAAAAGCTACCAGATTGCTCAAAAAACATTTCTTTAAGAGTGACAACTTTTAAAGCAGAACAAATCACTTATTTCCAACCTCTCTGAAGTATCAGTTATATATAGGTTTCTGGATTCTCCTCCTTTTATGCCTTTTTGATTTTTTCATCACTGTAATCACACTCTGAATACTATTCTTTGTACTGCCCATTGTGTCTTATATCCATCTTTTACATTGCTGTAGAATCATTACAATTTTTTATTCTGGTGTAATCAAATGGCATTTTTCAATTAAATGTTTTCTTAGAATACCTAATAATACTTATTCTGATTTCTAATTCATATTAAATTTAATTCTTAACTCTACCTGTGTTTAAAGAAAACAAACCAATAAACCAATAGAATATTTTAAGCACTTACAGGAAAACCTGGTCCTCCCTAAAATAAAATTGTCCATGGCCAAAGAAAAAGCTGCTCAGTTCTGAGAAAGTTCTATTAAATGCTGAAGAGACAATTTATTTTACCACAATAGGTAAGGGGCTTGAAAATCCTGGAAACAGAATTAAGAACGCATAAACCAATTACCAAAATGATTATTATAACCTATTATTGGGCTTTCCAGGTGGCACGAGTGGTAAGGAATCCACGAGCCATTGCAGGAGTCAGAGGAGACTCGGGTTCTATCCGAGGGTCAGGAAGTTCCTCTGGGTAGGAAACGGCTACCCATTCCAGTATTCTTGCCTGGGAAATCCATGGCAGAGAAGACTGGCTAGCTACAGTCCACGGGGCCACAAAGAGTCAGACAGAATGAGTGACTGAGCACATAGCACCTAACGTATTATTATATCTAAAGATGTCAGTTTTTAAAAGAGAGCTACAACGGTTTTAAAAAATTAGCTTTTACTTCATTAAATTCTTTCTTACAAAACCAAAACCTGAAGAAGTAACTAATCCTTCAGTTTGTGCAAGTATTTATCACAAGTTCCCTTAAGTGAATTTGAAATATAATAAATACCCACAAATTAAATTGCTTCAAAGCTTTTGTGGAATGAACCTAAAATAAAAATGAGCAATTTATGGGCTCAACTTTAGGATGTGGAAGCAACAAGCTCAACTATAAATAGTGACTATGAATACAGAATGCAAGGGAAAAAAAAACACCACATTCAAAACGGAGCCATTGGTTAGAAAGCGGCTTTCAGTTTCTAGCCGTTTAGGAAACAATCTTGAGAATGCATGAAGAGAATCTAATACCACCCATTACATGAAGAAAAAAGTGTACATTTAAAGTGTCCTACCATTTGTTCTTCGACATCACCTTGTCCCTCAGCTTTTGTTTCTTCCTCATGAACTAAGTTAGAGTCATTTTCTTGTTGTTTATTCTCTTCTTGGAGATCTTTGCTGACTGCTGTTTGCAGACTCTTAACTTCTTCTTTGATAAAGTCAGTTACTATGGAAATGTGTTCTTGTGATGGTGTTAGAACAGGGCTCAGGGGTGTGACATGATCGTAGTGAGTGTGCAGGAGGCGTAGTGCGATGTCAGATGTTGCTAATATCCTTGGGATTTCAAATCCAGTTTGTGTCTCAGAGAATCTGATACTTCTGTGCCTGTTAATCAATTTAACAAAAAAGATGAGGCTCTAGGAAGTTCTATGTCCTCTGTGAATTTATACCTAAGCATCATTTCCTCTTTAATTTCACCAGAGTTTTGAGTACTTGTGGACACCCTTAACTTGCTTTCTTTGCAAGCATTTAGACCAAGTTGCTGCTGTTACTGTCTCAAAACTGTCTCTTGGGATCCATGGCTCCATACCCTTCTCCGTCTCTGGGAGTTCCTTCTCTGGTTCCTTTGTACAGCCTCCTTCCTAACCGTGACTGAGCGACTGAACTGAACTGAACTTCCTAACCATCCCTTAAATGCTGGTGCCACTCAGCTCTCCAGCCTGGGCCCTCCTTTTATCTCCTTCTACATATTCTCCCTGGATATTATTTCTATGACTTCAATGAGCTCTATGTTTCCTAGGGGAAGAATCATCCCTGAATGAATTATAAAAGGTTAAAAAAAAAAACTCCCGTACATATGTGTGCACATATGTAATAAAGTTCTTAAGAGTTGATATCTAAAAAGTTAAGAACTACTGATCTGTATGCTAATAACTTCCCCAAACATGTCTCCAAAACTTGGGCTTCCCGAGTGTCTCAGTGGTAAAGAATCTGTCTGACAGTGCAGGACGTGCAGGTTTGATCCCTGAGTCAGGAAGATCCCCTGGAGAAGGAAATGGAAACTCGTTCCAGTCATCTTGCCTGGGAAATCCCATGGACAGAGGAGCCTGGCAGGTTACAGTCCAAGGGGTCACAAAAGAGTTGGACACAACTTAGCGACTAAACAACAACAATGCTAATAATGCCTCCAAATATGTTTCCAACTCACTTTTCTCTCAATGCCTTCAGACAGTTAGTTACACTTTGATGTCTCATAGTCTCATAGGTAACTTCAAATTCAACAAGTCCCACACTGAACTCACCATCCCAACCACCCTCTGCCCCTCTTCATCACCATCAAAGTAAAACAAAAGTTGTTCTGCCACCACTGTTCCTTATCTTAGTAAAAGAATACCATCTAATTCTCTTTTTAAACCTGGGTAGTTAATACAGAGGTGTTCGTTTTACTTTTTTTTTTTTTTTAAGATTATACAGATTATTTTCAGCCAGAGGGTGGTCCACTGGTTAGGACACCATGCTTTCACTGCCATGGGTGTGTGGGTTCAGTTCCTGGTTGGGGAAATAAGATTCTGCAAGCTGCACAGTGTGACCAAAAATAAATGAATAAAAAAATTAATTAAAATTTAAACCACAGAGTATTTTGTAGCAAATAGAACTTGGAAAATATTTTGTTCCTTCCTTTTACTAAATATCAAAAAGAAAGTCCAATTTCCCCCATTGTTATAACTAGTCTTTCTAGAGCTGGGACTAGAAATCTAGGCCTCCTAACTTTTTTATTCTGATAATTTTTCTCTACAATTCACTGTGCCATATTAACTCAATTATTTTGAAACATTAGCCAAATTAGCCATTAGAGTAAAACAGTAGCCAAGTGATTATGAATTTGTCATTATCTCTATTATTCCTCAGAATGATATTACCTTGTTGAAAATATCATTTAAATATCTAAAAAGTAATAAATATGAAATTATTTTTGAAAGTATTATTTTTTAAATTTAAATATATATTAAAAAATTTTACAATGTTGTGTTGGCTTCTGCCATATAACAACACAAATCAGCCATAATTATGCACATATACCCACTTCCCTTGTGGCTCAGCTGGTAAAGAATCTGCCTGCAGTGAGGGAGACCTGGGTTTGATCCCTGGGTAAGGAAGATTCCCCTGGAGAAGGGAAAGGCTACCCACTCCAGTATTCTGGCCTGGAGAATACCATGCACTGTATACTCCATGGGGTCACAAAGAGTCAGACACAGCTGAGCGACTTTCTCACTCTCCCTCCCTAGCCTCTCTCCCCTTCCCCTATCCCATCCTGCTAGGTCATCACAGAACTCCAGACTGGGCTCCCTGTTGCTACACAGCAACTTCTCACCAGCTATCCATCTTACACCTGATAGTGTATATATGTTGGTGCTACTTTCACAGTTCACACAAAATAAATTTTTTAAAAGCTTCAGACTGTCCTATAGGAAGCACTTGTCACTTCTACTTTTTGGTGGGGAGGGAGGCTGAGTGAGTGATATCTAGTCAGTGTATATTTATACTAGACATCCTGTTATGTATGACCTTTATATGTATTAACATTTCATCTTCAGCCCAATCCTATTAAGTGATAAAAATAATTTCACTGTTGATATATTGAGACCTTACAAGGCTAAGTAACTTGCCTAAGACAAACAACAGGTCTCAGAATTAAACCCTAACTGGCTGAGTTCCTAAGATGGTTTTTTTTAAGTATGCCATGCTGTACTGCAACAGGCATCTGCTTGGTCATGTGACTCTAATGTCTTCAGACCTATAGCATCACCCATGGCAATACCTTGGATTCTTCTTGAGGTTTGCCCATATATAGAGAGTGACATTTTCATCTCGAATGACTTTTTCCATATTTCCACTGTCCAGATCTGCTAAAGTACTAGCTTGCTGTAAGAAAAAAAGAAAACATTATTAAGATTAGAGGCCTCATAAATTATACAATTTAGGTAAGTTATTTCATCAGTTAGCTGTTGGAGTCCCTTCAATACTTAAAAAAGTAATTTTGGTAAAAATAAGGTTCAATAAAAAATAATAAAGAATTGTTTTAAATAATTCTCTAAATGATACAAACGTTTTTACTCACTTAAATGTGTTCCCCCTTTTCTACTCAGTTTCTCTTAAGGTGTCTAAGGATGGTAGTTGCTCCTATGTTCCCAGGTAGCTCTTGTAGATTCCTTTTAGATTACCCTTTTCAATTTTAATGTTATCATGACTTCTCATTTTAACTATATATCCTAATCTTAACTTTATCCTTACCCTATGCCACTGTAAAAGTTAGCCTATTCCTGAACATACCAAGTTTACAAAACAAAATATCCCTATGAGTTCTGTGTTTTACTAGTCTAATACTCGATAATCAACATACCATTTAAGGATATTCTTTAGAATTCTTTAATAAAGACTAAAATAGATTCATGCCTCTTGCTTAAGAATTAGTTCTTTAAAAGGACTTAAGTAAGTCAATATGTATTCAGCTCCTATAACGGAAAAACTGAAAAGGACTGGGAATTGAATTTATTACTATTTGTTTTAAAAGTAATTGCTCTGTGACGTCTCTGGCAGTGGTTAGGACTTCACTGAAGAGGGGTACAGGTTCAATCCCTGGTGGGAAAACTAAGGTCCTACAAGTCACTCAGTGCAGCATAAATAACAAAACTGTTGTAGAACTGCTCCACATTGTGTGAATTTATCCAGCTGCTCCCTCACAGTTTAACTTACTCCTCTATCTCCTTTATTTTTTGTACACTGGAAGTTTGGTCAAGGTAGGTTTCATCAGATTAGATGAATGATTTTCTGCAAGAAGGCACCTTATGGGAAGTTGTGTTCTTTACACTGCATCCTATCAGGAGGCATATGATGTCCTACTGTTAACAGTGTGGACTTGATCACTGAGTTCAGATGGTGACGACCCATATCTTCCCATTGCAAAGTACATTTATCCTAGTCAGTAAGTAATCTGTGGTCAAATAGTTTGGCATTATGAGAATGAAATACTCCTAAACTTTTCACCTAATTACTGAGGTAGTGGTTAATTATCTTTATCAGTTATTACACTGGAGATTGAAAAGTGGTGATTATCTTACTGACCATTCCTTCTACCTTCATCAGATGGTATTCTATAAAGAATTGTTCTCTCTACCCCACCTCACTTTCCCTTTTCCTTTCTGGGGTATCACTGTAGACTCATGAATTTTTATTTTAATCAACGTGCTTTAATAAATTATAGTCATTGTTCTTTCCGATATTCAAATTATCTCCAACTTGACCTCTGGAGCTTTTTTAAGCTAGTCTAATCCCTTTACCTATGGCTCCATTAGTCTTTGAGCATTTACTTGCTTTCTAGCACAAGATAATGCAAAAACTCATCTTGCAATAACAATCTCATCTTTCAAATTCCCTGCCCCAAGCTTGAATCAGCTATTTACCCCAATTAGAACTTATTTCTTTTCACGGAATAAAGAGAAATCTGGTTCATACTGATATTTCCATTACAAATTTAACATTACAGTGTTTTTTCTAATCTTCTCTTCTATATAACATATCTTTTTTTCTCTTAAAATAAAAATCTTGATCAGTAATAATTATAACACATTTCCTTACTGGCTTTTTCTTGCAATATAAATAAGATAGCTGCAAAATTTTAATATGAATATTACATCTAAGAATAACTTAACAATCATAAGCCTTCCTTGCAGTTCTTTTCGTAATTAGAACACATTTTACCACATCTATAAAGGTTACTGTGTTCTAGACCAGAAGAAAAAAGAAACCAAGACACAAAATAGCCAGAAGCAAGGTATGATCTTATACTGTTTCCTGATTTAAAAAATCAAAGCCAAGCAAAAACTATAGGAGATATTCACGGAATATTAGGGAAATTTTAAATATGGACTGGATATTAGAATATATTACGGAATTATTATTAACTTTCATAGATATAATAATAATGGCTCTATAATTGGTTGAACATTACCATTTGTGCTAAGATATTTGGGAAAAATAGAGTGACTACCAATAATTGTAATCTTGTGTAAACTGATTCATCTAGAGTGAATATCTAACATACAAGGTTTTGTGAATTTATTTCCATAATAGTCCTAGTAAACTTTAGCAAGTATAAGAGAAAATATCTAGAATTTAGCTATATTGATAATGTTTTATTTCTTTAAAAATAAAATATTCAGTTGATAAATACATTGTGCCTTAAATTATTCTGACTTTTCCTTAACCTTTTAAATCTTCAAAAAAATGATATTGGATTTTAAAAGTTATATAATATAAAATCATAACACTTACAAAAGATGTTAATAACATATAAAGCAAAACATCACACTTACTCTGAGAAGTATTTCTGTGGCTCTGTTAAACTTAAGATGAAGGAGCTCCTGCAGTTCTAGAATTGATCCTTGGTACTGGATTATATTTTTCCCTTGCAAATCATATGGTGGAGTTTCCAATAAAATTAACTTCAATTTCTCAATTAACTATAAAGTAAAAATACAAAGCAAAAATTTACCATAAAAGTAATCTTCTGATAAACAAAGGAAAAAGTGAAATATGGGATGTTTTACCATTTTTGAACTGAGGAACATATCACCAGTAAAACATATAAAAATAGTTTCCTGTATTTATTCTGTTAGAAAAGGTCATGGGAAAATAAAATATTTCTTCCCCAAACTCCACTATAAGAATCCTCAACTATGTGTAACGAGCTATCCTCAGCAAGCTGATAGAGGAGGCTCATTACCCAAGACTGTGGAACAATAGAAACAATAACAATATGGTAACAATGAGAAGAGTGAGCAGAAATGGAAGAGGAGAATCACTAATATCTACTGAATACTTACTATGTGCCAAGACTTGTGTTCCAAATGCTTTATATGTTTTAATCCATTTAATTTTCATCATAAATCTATGGGTAGATACTGTTTATTGTGCCTATTTTGCAGATGAGTAAACTGAAGCAACCTAGTTCCACCAGTGAGGAGCTTAGAAGACGCCACTCCATCCTATCAAGTGAAAGGCTAAACAGACTCAAAAAACCAACAACTTCTTTATGGATCAGAAAGCAGGAGGAGGGGTAAAGGAAGCATTCTGACATACACAAGAGTACTCTGTTCTTCCTAACAAGGCTTGATCTCAAGGAAAATTAAGAGCACGCTTGACCTGCTGGAATTTTTTTTTCAGTTAATTTAATTGGAGGTTAATTACTTTACAATATTGTGCTGGTTTTTGCCATACATTCACATGAGTCAGGCAGGGGTGTACATGTGCCCCACCATCCTGAAACCCCCTCTCACCTCCCTCCCCACCTCATCCCTCTGGGTTGTCCCAGAGCACCAGCTTTGGGTGCCTGCTTCATGCATTGAACTTACACTGGTCATCTAGTTTATATATGGTAATATACATGTTTCAATGCTATTCTCTCATATTATCCTACTCTTGCCTTCTCGACCACGTAGTTCAAGAGTCTGTTCTTTACTTCTGTATCTCTTTTGCTGTCTTGCATTGGGTCATTGTTACCATCTTTCTAAATTCCACATACATGCATTAATATACTATATTGGTATTTCTCTTTCTGGCTTACTTCACTCTGTATAATAGGCTTCAGTTTCATCCACCTCATTAGAACTGACTCAAATGTGTTCTTTTTTATAGGTAAGGTAAAGTCGCTCAGTTGTGTCCGACTCTTTGCGACCCTGTGGACTGTAACCTACTAGGCTTCTCCGTCCATGGGATTCTCCAGGCAAGAATACTGGAGTGGATTGCCATTTCCTTCTCCAGGGGATCTTCCCGAACCAGGGATCGAACCCGGGTCTCCTGCATTGGAGGCAGACGCTTTAACCTCTGAGCCACCAGGGAAGCCCCTAAACAGCTGAGTAATATTCCATTGGAATGAAAAAGTAAGAAGTCAAGAAACACCTGGAGTAACAGGCAAATTTGGCCTNCAGGGATCGAACCCGGGTCTCCTGCATTGGAGGCAGACGCTTTAACCTCTGAGCCACCAGGGAAGCCCTAAGACTGCCAAAACAAAGTAGCACAAATTCACTGGCTTAAAGTAACAGGAATTTTCTGTTACAGCTCTGGAGGCTAGAATTTTAAAATCAAGGTGTCAGCAGGGCCGTCCTCTCTGATGGCTCTAGGGTACACCCTTCCTTTCTCTCATGCACTTCTGGTTGTGGCTGCCAATCCTGAGGATCTCTTAGCTAGTAGACGCATTACTCCAGCCTCTGCTATCACATGGCCTTCTCTCTGTGTCTTTGAGTCTCTGCGTTCTCTCCTGGTAAGGATACTAGCATTGGACCAGGAACCACCTTAATTCAGTTATGACTTCAGTTGAATTGCATCTTTAAAAAAAACCCAAAAACCTATTTCCAGGAACTCCCCTGGTGATCCAGTGGTTAAAACTACACAATCCCAATGCAGGAGCCTTAGGTTCAATCCCCAGTCAGGGAACTAGATCGATCCCACATGCTGCAACTATGAGTTTTTATGCCACAACTGGGCTTCCCAGGTGGTGCTAGTGGTAAAGAACCCTCCTGCCTATGCAGGTGACATAAGAGACGTGGGTTCAACCCCTGGGTTGGGAATATCTCCTGGAGAAGGGAATGGCAACCCATCCCAGCATTCTTGCCTGAAGAATCCCATGGACAGAGGAGCCTGGTGGGCTACAGTCCATAGGGTCACAAAGAGTCAGACACGACTGAAGTGACTTAGCACCCACGCCTGCCACAACTAAAGATCCTGGAAGCAAAGTGATCCCAAGTGCCACAACTAAGACCCGACGCAGCCAAANACAGAGGAGCCTGGTGGGCTACAGTCCATAGGGTCACAAAGAGTCAGACACGACTGAAGTGACTTAGCACCCACGCCTGCCACAACTAAAGATCCTGGAAGCAAAGTGATCCCAAGTGCCACAACTAAGACCCGACGCAGCCAAATAAGTATTTAAAAAAAAAAACTTATTTCCAAATAAGGTCACATTCTGAGGTCCCTAATATAAGCCTTTCCCAATTGCCCCATGAATTGTACAGACTATGGTTCAGAGTTGGAAATGCAAGGTCAGCTACCTGTATGCCACTCAGGCCCTTGCTCTACTGATTCGGTTTAGAGGAGGGAGTTCCCTGATCCCTCTGCATCCCCAACTCTAGGCCACTCCCAGTCCAGCCTAGAGGGGGCAGACCTCACAACATATATTTGATTGGATGGATCGGTAGCTCAGTGGATGACTGTGGCAGAGAGGGAAAGATCAAAGGTAATACATGTAAATACTCACATATTTTGCTTCCAAATGATATAACCCAGACAGACTGCATTATGCACCAAAGCAAAGATACTGACTAATGTAACCCCAAAGCCCAGAATTTGGGGGTCTGGTTTCAATAACATATGGCCCTGGGTATTCAGATGATATCCCTAAAATACATCCCCCTGTCTTTCTGCTCATCTTTGCTCAGTCCCCTTCATTTCCAGTCTAGTGCTCCCTGAATGGTAGCCCTCCTCTCTGTCCCCAAGCTCCAGGCTGCATTCTCTCAGCTCAGCAGCGTGAGAGGGCAGGGACCAGAGAATGAAGGAAAGCAGGTTCCCAGAAGAGAATGAAGACACTGGTACTGAGGAAGCAAAAAGCCACAGGTGTGCACAGTGACAGGCTTGTAGAAAAACTGAACCCCCTTGCTTTGAGATAGATCAATCCAATTCCAGAACTCTAGGCTTCTGTCCTGCCTTAGTCAAGAATGTGGGAGGACTGGACATCAGATTAGAGTGGAAAGTGGGTAGCTTTGGCTGCCGGGAAGACCTCAGTTTGAATAGTGACTCTCTTACTGTGTGGTCTCAAGCTAGTAACAACCTCTTGGAACCTCAGTTTCCTTTTCTTTCCAGCTGGACTTTCAGCTCGATAAGGGCAGTTACCTTGTACTTTTTCATTACTGCAACCCTGGTGACTGGCAGCATGTTACCTGGCATGGTGGCAAGCTATCTGATGTTCAATAAATCAATAATGGTTCAAGCTTTTCAAGAAAAGAAAAACTCTATATATGAAGCTCTGGTACAATGCCTGGGATGTAGAGGGTGATGGGCAAGTCACAGAGTTGATCATTATTATTACTCTCCAGGGGAAGTACAGTGGAACGGAGAACCAGCACAGTCCTGACAGCTGATAGGGAACTGGAAATGGAGACAGGCCATCTAGGTTGGCAGCCGCAGCCGTGGTGGCCCGCGTTGGCCATCGTGGTTGTGGACGGGGGTCCCATATCAACATCCCACACCAAGTACTGATCTCTTATCCTTCTTTTGCTCCCCTGCAGCTGGAGCTCTCCAGCACGGCGGTCCTGCATCAGATGCGGCGGGACCAGGTCACCGATACCTGCCGGGCCAACAGCGCCACGAGCCGCAAGCGGCGGGTGCTGACGCCCAGCGACCTGAAGCACCTGGTGGTGGACGAGGACCACGAGCTCATCTACTGCTACGTGCCCAAGGTGGCGTGCACCAACTGGAAGCGGCTCATGATGGTCCTGACCGGCCGCGGCAAGTACAGCGACCCCATGCAGATCCCAGCCAACGAGGCGCACGTCTCGGCCAACCTGAAGACCCTCAACCAGTACAGCATCCCGGAGATCAACCACCGCTTGAAAAGCTACATGAAGTTCCTGTTCGTGCGGGAGCCCTTTGAGAGGCTGGTGTCCGCCTACCGGAACAAGTTCACGCAGAAATACAACACCTCCTTCCACAAGCGCTACGGCACCAAGATCATCAAGCGGCAGCGCAAGAACGCCACGCAGGAGGCCCTGCGCAAGGGCAACGACGTCAAGTTCGAGGAGTTCGTGGCGTATCTCATCGACCCTCACACCCAGCGCGAGGAGCCCTTCAATGAACACTGGCAGACGGTCTACTCCCTGTGCCACCCGTGCCACATCCACTACGACCTCGTGGGCAAGTACGAGACGCTGGAGGAGGATTCCAATTACGTCCTGCAGCTGGCGGGCGTGGGCAGCTACCTGAAGTTCCCCACCTACGCCAAGTCCACGAGAACTACTGATGAAATGACCACAGAGTTCTTCCAGAACATCAGCTCGGAGCACCAGACGCAGCTGTACGAAGTCTACAAACTCGACTTTTTAATGTTCAATTACTCAGTGCCAAGCTACCTGNAGCTACCTGAAGTTCCCCACCTACGCCAAGTCCACGAGAACTACTGATGAAATGACCACAGAGTTCTTCCAGAACATCAGCTCGGAGCACCAGACGCAGCTGTACGAAGTCTACAAACTCGACTTTTTAATGTTCAATTACTCAGTGCCAAGCTACCTGAAATTGGAATGAAGGTCGGGGGGAGGGTGTGGGCGGGGAGAGGGGAGAGAGAATCGTGCTTTTTTTAATTTAAGATTTTTATTTGTCAAAAAGAATTATATGGATATTGGGTTATTTTGTAAATTAATATTTCTTTGGGGATTGATGCTGCGAGCAGCATGGCGAGAATTATTTAAAATCCTTACCAGGGAAGGACGGCTGTCTTGGCAGGGGACTAGGATGGGTGTCCTTGTTTTTTTAGACGTGAATCCCATGACACTGTCTCAGAGGTTTCTTTGTGTTCTGGTGAATTCCATGAATTGTGCATTCCATAAATGCTAATTAAGTTATTTATAGTTATTTAAACATGGTCTCTGTATAGATTTCTTTGGGGGGGGGGGCAACAAGATTTTAATGTCTTTTCCGAAGAAATCTATGTTTTCATTCTGTGCTTGCAAACAGCTCCTGCAGGGGCGTGNNNTTCCATAAATGCTAATTAAGTTATTTATAGTTATTTAAACATGGTCTCTGTATAGATTTCTTTGGGGGGGGGGCAACAAGATTTTAATGTCTTTTCCGAAGAAATCTATGTTTTCATTCTGTGCTTGCAAACAGCTCCTGCAGGGGCGTGAATGTTCTCCTTACTAACCGCTCAGAGTCACTGTGATAACCATTGTGCTGTCCATTGATGCCAGCATTCTTAAAATTCTGCTGGAAATAAATAGAGCCACCTTTGCAAGGGACTGATTTCAGTCATGTCATGCTAAAGAAAAGTGATTTTTCTTTTTTTTTTTTTTTAATCCCAAGGAGAAAGCTGATTGTGGTCTCCCCCCCCACACACACCAGAATTAGCAATCTGGTAGAATAGGCTTTAGTACAGAAATTTTTAACTGGCAGTGCCAGTTGTGATGAAGGTGAAATGGCTGTTGCTTTACATTCAACAAGTATTTATTGAGCAGCTACTATGTGCCAGGCCTAATTCTAGACCCTGTGGGTAGAGCATTGAACAAAACCAATAGTCTCAGCCCTCAAGAAGCTTTACGTAGACAGAGAGTATCCAGCTCGACAATTAGCAAACCCCTGGTATCCGTGGACTTAATGTGAGGTGTGGACTCTTCATGATTACCCCAGGAGGATCGGATCCCTACAAATTCACATTTTTTATGGCCCAATTTGAAAACCACATGCTTGAAGCAGGCCACTTGAGTAGTCCAAGCTCTTTGTTTAACACAAGAGGTGACCAGTTACCTGTCATATGCTCATTCCAGTTTATTGGTAATATTTGCCTTTAAGCCCCAGAAGAGATTTGCCAGGCACGGCATGGAAGAATGCTGTAACCGATTAGTGATGTCTGCCTTGTTGAGGGAAAGGGAGATATTCGCCAACCGCCTCCTCCCGCCATTTCCAGCCGAGCATTCAGGTCTCCGCCTAGAAGTGTTGTTTTCTACTCTTTACCATGTAAAAAAGATTGAAAATTTGTGGCAGGACTCTGACATCGGAGGATTTGCAATGGCCTGGTGTTTCTACTCCTGGTGAAGGTCAGAGGCAGACTGTTTGTACACACAGGCACAGGCAAACCCTCTCCCATGTCCTCCAGAGGCCAAGAGACCATCAGCGCCTTCGAGACCACCAGCAGTGAGCAGCAAGGACTGCCTTCTGGGATGGTAATTCACGCCCCTTTGCTCTGAAAGGCTGGAAACATTCCATTTCCTGTTTCTTGCTAATTAACGCCTGTACACGCTTCTCATTTCCGAGGCCATGGTTGAAGTTTGAGCCACCTCCCTCTTACAGCCAGTAAATGAGTTGGTAGCAGAGACTGTATATAATAATAATAGTGCTAATAATAGGGGGTGGGGTGGGGGTAAGTTTTGCTTTTTGTTTTTTTGATTCAGTGTATAGCACAGAGGTGAGAGTATTCTAAACAAACAAAAAATGAATAATTTATTCACAGAAACTATTAAAACTATCACCAAGCTCACAGCCAACTCAGTGAGCAACAGCTGCCATGTCTCACTGAGAAAATTATTTTATTGAATGTGAGTGAGGCATGCACTGGAGAGGGTGGCCGAAGCTATTTATAAAATGTCGTATATCTTCTTCCAAGCTCTCTCTCCCCTTTGGGAAGGGCACAGCGACCATACCCTTGATGGATAGAGATGTATGCAAGTAGAGGGACAGACTTCAGCTGTCTCTGGTATTATTACTCCTGGACCCTATGACCAGGCAGGGCAAACTGTCCTCAGAGACAAAGTTTCTACTGATAAAAGAGGTTTCTGGCATTTCCTGATAACGTGCTTCAGAGAACACAGGTTCTCCCCAGACACGAGTTGGTGTGATGCAAAATAAGGGTTTTGTGATCAAGTGTTTTTGGGAAACAAAGCTAAGTCCATTTCCTTTCTGCAGGACTTTTCAGAGCCTTGATTGTGAGCTGTGTGTTGTGAATCCCCAGGAGCATCACTGATTGAGTCTGTGGCATTTCCTGACTTTCCATGAGCAGGATGCTGTATTTTACAGACTATCTCATAGAGCTAGCATTGCATTGTGTAGGCTTTGGTTAGGTTGTTTTAGCACATCTGAGGTCTTCTAGGATAAAAACTGCTTCCCTCACCCCTCCCCTCCAAAAATATCCAGAACACGGCAACAATAAAGCAACACCATTGTGCCCACCTGATTTATTGTAGCAGTGGCGGTACTCTACCAAATGAATTCAATTTTTGCCTATGTGCAGTGGTTCTAATTCTGGATATTACATGGGCCACAGTTCCCTCCCTGCTGCAGGGAGCAGAGAAATCTTGGGTGAGGTGGACAGAAAGGAGGAAGGGGACACAAAGCCTCGGCTAGACCCCCAGCATTCTAGCTTAAAATTGCTCAATGCAGGCTGACTGCTCAACCCTTAATGAGTGCTTCCTCAATTCTATACTTTGGAATTGTTCACTATGTCCTTTTTGTTTTTCTAAGTGGAAATTCACGTAGATTTCCCAAGCTTTGTGTTTCTGCATCTCGTCCATTTTTGATCAGCTATGATGCCTTCTTTCATCCATCTTCTCCCTATAGTGAAAAATAGTGTCCTTCAGGACCATACGGCAGTGTGGTTCAACCACGAAGGGCTCTTTCTCCTCCTCTTTTGTGTTCATAGTTTATTTTCTAATGCCATAAAAACTTAAAAAAAAATAGATTCAACCGTTTTTGCAGAATGTAGAAAGAACTCTGTGTCCTTGGTTAAAAAGAATCCATAGGTGAAAAGGTGCCTGGAAAATAAAAGTTCTTGGTTCTTTTGTTCCTTTTTTTTTTTTTTTTTTTTAAAGAAAACTGCTTTCTGTTGCATGCTTAGCTGGAGAAAAGTACAGGCAGGTGTCCCATCTCCCAGCGACTTTTCAAAGGTGCTGCCTTGTCTTCAAAACCAGGTACAGAGTAGCATTTACAAGGACTTTCCTGCTTAACCTGTCCCTTTGGTTGGACAACTGTATTAGCCACAGGATTTGAATTCCTGCAGCTGCTCCAGACCCTCTCCCATCTCTGCCTCCCCAGCTGGTCTGGGAAAAACGACAGTCTGCTGACCTGTGGTGTCTCAGAGGGAAACCTTCCTTCCCACCTGTCCACCAGGTGAGTTTCACTGGCCTGCCTGTTCACGTGGATGGCATAGGATGGCAGTGGACAGTGGAAACTTCATCAGACCAGTGTCCTGGTGGCAAAGGTGTGGAAGCACCAGGGTCCAATCCCTGCTGGTAGAAAATTCCCAAAACAAAAGCTTAGCTGGTGGGGTCTGGACCAGTGCTGAGCTAGTGATTGCAAAAGTCCTGATTCTAAGCTAGCCAGATGCTGAGGGACTGTGTCCCTGGTGAGTGGGGCTCAGAGCAGGTGTCTCACAGCCCAGCCCTCCCCTCCACATACACACACGTGATCTGAGCTGCCCTGTTCTGTGCGATCCTGGGGACCAGAGTCCCTTTCTCCTTCGTGTCAGCAGGACTGACATCACTCCCGCAAAGTCCCCACAGCCAGTATTTCCTCCAGCTTTTTTCCATCACAGCCAACTGGATCCTACGAACAGGCAGCAGGATCTTCTACAACCAGCTTGACTCTCGGCCGTTAACAGGCTAATTTCAGTCTGTTACACTTTGTGAGGCACAGAAGGGGCAGCCCGTACTGTTTTCTTATGAGCAAGCTCAGTATGGCGTATGGACCTATAATTTAACATCTGTGGAGTGTGATTTTTTTTTTTTACATAGTTGTATGCAGTAGAGGGCTTATAGAAAACTCTCCCTGTATCTTACTGTACTGTTCAAGAAAGCTGAATTCCACATTGCCAACAAAAGCGTGAAAATGTTCATGAATCTTCTTCCAGGAAAAGCCATTCAAGCCTGATTATTTTTCTAAGTAACTTCAATTAAATTGAAGAAAAAAAGAAGCTTCTCTCTGTGTATGGTTTGTTCATGGCTCATCGACATCGGACTATAGGGGTGGGGTGGGCTGTGTTCCTTAGCATGTGGGGGGCCCTGCTCGTGTGTATCAGAGGATAGAAAGGGAGAGACAGAGACGCTGACCCCGTTGGCAGCCTTGGCCACGGTAAAGACCTCCACAGACCCAAGCCCTGTCTGTTTAGTGCATGAAGAGAACAGAAGCTTCATTACTGTAGAGGAATGCGCTAGAAGGCCCACCCTGATCGTACAGACTACCATCCCTGTGAAAAATAAGGAAACAGGCCCTGGAGGGCTAAAGGGCGTTGATGGCAGAGCCGATGTTCCAATGTGGGTTAACGTGCCTTCAGAGTCGTGGCGCTTCAGAGTTGTGGTGGTCCAGAGGCTTATGACTCTGCACTTCTAATGCAGAGGTCCCGGTTCAGTTCCTAGTTCAGGTCCCGGTTCAGGTCCCAGTTCAGTGGCATGTGGAACTATATCCCACATGCCACTGCTAAAGATCCCACATGGCCGAATAAATAATAAATCATTTTAAAAGAGTTGTGGCACTCAGTGACACGACTGTCCTCACTTCAGAAGTTGTAGACCCTTCCTTCAAAGCCCTATTTTCCGTTTCCAAATCTGCTGCTTTTCTGACATCCTACACAGCTTCTTTCAGTCCCGTTAATGGCTATTTTTAGCTTTACTGATAAAAATTATTTATATGCCAAAGAAGAAATCATCTCAAAGTTGCAACTTTATTGTACCCTAATTTTTAAAAATGTGTCATGTAAACATTTTAACATGAGAATGTTGGATTAGAAAATACACCCCGTTTTTTCAGTCATGCCAGATGTGGGGTCTGTGTGTCCATTTACCAGCGGGTTGTTACCACCGGTGGCCTGGCTGCCTCCCACTCCTGGTGTCACTGCTCTCGTTGCCCTGGTTGAATGAATCTGGTTGGGAAATGTCCCCATGGAGCTTAGTTTTCTTAAACAAATGGGAACCGTGCCTGCTCTTTGACATGGTGAGTGAATATGACTGTTTTGGCCTGTCCCTGTCTCATTTGGGACAATGTAAATGTCAGCGGGAAGCAAGGCTGAGTAAGGACACCCCCAATCTTAGCTTACCCGCCTTAGAGTAAGACGAGTGCCCTCTAATCCTTATTTCTGATGGTGCCACAGGTGTCTTCTGGGTGATGAGGCAGAGGCTACAGAAACCAAGCAGCCTGTGGCCCAGGACACTGCCGAGGCCAGAGGTTATTACCAATCCCCCCCCCACCCCAAGTGAACAAAAATAACCCCAGGCAGAATCATNAATCATGCCAGATGTGGGGTCTGTGTGTCCATTTACCAGTGGGTTGTTACCACCGGTGGCCTGGCTGCCTCCCACTCCTGGTGTCACTGCTCTCGTTGCCCTGGTTGAATGAATCTGGTTGGGAAATGTCCCCATGGAGCTTAGTTTTCTTAAACAAATGGGAACCGTGCCTGCTCTTTGACATGGTGAGTGAATATGACTGTTTTGGCCTGTCCCTGTCTCATTTGGGACAATGTAAATGTCAGCGGGAAGCAAGGCTGAGTAAGGACACCCCCAATCTTAGCTTACCCGCCTTAGAGTAAGACGAGTGCCCTCTAATCCTTATTTCTGATGGTGCCACAGGTGTCTTCTGGGTGATGAGGCAGAAGCTACAGAAACCAAGCAGCCTGTGGCCCAGGACACTGCTGAGGCCAGAGGTTATTACCAATCCCCCCCTCCACCCCAAGTGAACAAAAAATAACCCCAGGCAGAATCATGAGTGTCTGATGCCAAAGTGTCCTGTCTTGGCAAGAGCTCTCCTTTCTCAAGTGACAACTTCCCTACAATCTTTGGTATTTAAATCACTTTCATACTGGTAGGTGTTAATTGACATTGTGCTTGGTCCCTCAGTTGTGTCCGACTCTTTGTAACCCCATGGACTGTAGCCCACCAGGCTCCTCTGTCCATGGGATTCTCCAGGCAGGAATACTGGAGTGGGCTGCCATGCCATCCTCCAGGGGATGGCATTAGAAAATACAGTTTCATTTCAGCACCCAAAGCCATTTCAAATATTTTCTCAGAAAGTCCAAAAAGACGAGGAACCATTAGCCAAGAATGCATGTGGGGGTGGGGGTAGGTAGAAACCCAAGAGAGTTGGATGGAAAATAGCCCTCTGGGGGAATCCCCCCAAGGGGAAATTCTGACCCCTGCTGGCACACTGTGGGTCCTTGGAACCCTGGGATGACTTACAAGATGGTAAAGACTGATCTGGTCTACATTTACCATAAGGAGTTTATCACACATCTTGTTTCTGGGATGATGGACATTTCCAGTATAAAACTTTTTTTTTAAGTGACATTCAAGCAAGACTGATATGAGAAGAAAAAAAAAAAAAAACAAAAAAACGGAACCAAACAAACAACCTTTCCCCTGGCCCACAATCCTCTCCTAGCGACAGCCTCATCCTCACATCTTAACAATCCATAGATGGAACAGTCAGAATGGAAGAGCCTGCTGATTCCAAACACTTGGCTGGCTGCGAACAGTTCACAGACACAGTGCCTTAGTCTCTTCCCCTTTGAAACAAGAAAAGCAGCAACATCTGAATTATGCCACTGTCGAGGTTAACAAGAACCCCTCATGGAAACACATACATTATCATATGTAAAACAGATAACCAGTGGGAATTCTCTCTATGACTCAGGGAGCTCACACTGATTCTCTGTGACAACCTAGAGGGGTGGGATGGGGTGGGAGGTGGGAAGGAGGTTCCCGAGGGAGGGGACATATGTGTACCTATGGCTGATTCATGTTGATGTATGGTAGAAGTCAACACAATTATAAACTAAGTATCTTCCAATTAAAAATAAACAAAATTTAAAAGAAAGAGCCCCTCAACAGCCCGGGGCACCTCTATTTCTACAAATAATGATGTGTTGGTCTGCTCAGGCTACNGTTCCCGAGGGAGGGGACATATGTGTACCTATGGCTGATTCATGTTGATGTATGGTAGAAGTCAACACAGTATTATAAAGTGATTATCCTCCAATTAAAAATAAATTTAAAAAAAGAAACAAGAACCCCTGAGGTCACTAGCCCCAGTTCATCCACCAAGGAGTTCTTTGCAATCTAGAGGTAATCACATTCAGTTTGGACCACAGTTTCCTTGTCAGTAAAATTACAAAATTGAGCTCTGTGGTTTTTCAGTTTTAGGGGGAAAAAAATGAGCCTCAAAAATTTGTTGTATGCTAACTACTCATGTAAAAATAGATGAAATGGAGATACTGTGAGGCCCAGCTGAGCCTCTTCGGTAAAATGCCTATTGACCTCCAGGGAATCCTAGGGTTCTAAGAAGCACAGTTTGAGAAGTCATATGACCTCATTCCTTCCAGTGTTGACATTCTGTAATGATCTACCTAAATCCTACACTGTGACTCTTTGTGGCTTTACACCAAAGAGGTCAATTAGCAATTAGATGGTACCATGGAAGTAAAAACTTTCGAAAACATAGTTAAGGCAACAGCATTAGAATGAGATTAAGATGGAAAACAAGGAGAAAAAAAAAAAAAAGGTAGAAGCAGCTGCAGGAAAGAAAGAGCTCACACCCAGATTTAAGATTGGAGACCAGTTTACCCTTCTCTTTTTCGGTGGTCTACCAAGGAAACACAGGCTCCAAGTTCCTACATATCCCCATTAATTTGAAATACAAGAGACTGGGATGAAAAACAGTCTCTGTATTAATCTGCTTTTTATTTTTCAATGTTTGTTTTTAAAAGTAATAGAGCATCTCATTATGGGAGAATAACAAGGGCTTTGAATTTCACATTGGTTTGGACAAGCCAGCAGCTAGAGAAGATTTTTCGTGGCTGCATCCAGCCTTGGCCCTTTACCTGATAGATCAAGCCAGAAACTACTTTGTGCTTGGAACCAAACTGGCAACAGGATAGAAGAAAAGTGCCTGAAGAAGAAACAAAGGAAGAAGGGCCTTTGTCTACTGGAATGATACCTGTACACTGAGCCTCTCTGTACAGTGAGCATAGAGTCAACTGCAGGTGCCTTGAAACTGTTGGCTTTTCATGTAGTCTTTTCCAAAAATAATTAGCTTCATAAAGTTAACCATAAAAGTGACTAACTTCTATTAATTTACATAGTTTATGACTTGTAATGCATTAAACGTTTTCCATTTAATCCTCACAGCAACCAACAAGGTAGATACTTTAAGACAGGGGATTTTTTTCCATTTTTAAAAAGCTGAAGTATGGTTGACTTGCAACGTTGTGTAAGTTTCTGATGTACACACATAGATACTTTCCCTCTTTTTACAGATAAGGAAGCAGATGGTTAGAATGCTTAGATAACTTGCCCCAAATTACTCATAAGTGACAGAGACAGGATTCAAATGTAGGTCTGGTTGACCCCCTAGTCCACTGTAATCAGTATCATTGATGGGCCAACATGGGAGAGGGCCAGAAGTGTGAATTCTGGGAATGATGATGTTAATGAAGAGACTTTAAAACTTTGGCTGAAGTGGCAAAACCTTGATTAAATACAAGCAAAGAGAGGATACAACAAAAGAGCTGGAAGACTAAAAGGGTAAATTTCAGACTAAAATAGTCACAGAAAGCTAGATGATTCGTCCAAACAAATTAAAATTCTCCCTGTGTTGTCATAGGAACAACTCAGTTCCCCTCCTGTTTCTCCTTCCCTCTCACACCACTAATCACTCTCTGACAACAGATGTGGGGAAGTTTTTCCCCACAACAAGCAATTCTCTGTGACACCAGGTGAAAAACTGAAAGTTGCTCAGTCATATCCAACTCTTTGCAACCCCATGGACTGTACAGTCCATGGAATTCTCCAGGTCATAATACCGGAGTGGGTAGCCATTCCCTTCTCCAGGGAATCTTCCCAACCCAGGGATCGAACACAGGTCTCCCACACTGTAGGCAGATTCTTTACCAGCTAAGTCACCTGGGAAGTCCACACCAGGGAGGACACCAGAGGAGTGCCCTACAATTTAACTCAATTCTGACACTATCTGCCTAGAGCTAACATCAGATCCCACAGGTAAAGGGCTCAGTCCTACAAGACAACTCTCCCCTCCCCCCAAGCCCAGGCTGTCACTTGTGCTCCTGACTAATTGGCTATAAATCAAAGGTTCCCACCGCCCCTTCCTCAGGTTCAATTAATTTGCAAAAGTGGCTCACAGAACTCAAGAAAACAGTTTCTGTATTGTTTATAAATTTCTTATGAAAGGATATGATAAAAGACACAGATGAACACCGAGATGGAAGAGATGCACGGGCAAAGTGTGGAAAGGGGCGCAGAGCCTCCGTGCCCCCTTTGAGTGCCACCTCCAAGGGTTCACCAACCCAGAAGCTCTCTACATCCCATGCTCTGGGAACGTTTAAGGAGGCTTCATCTCATAGGCAATGATCAATCATTAGTTCCGTTTCCAGCTCTTTTCCCCTTTCCGGAGAACAAAGGATGGGGCGGAAAATTCCAGCCTTCTAATCATGACCTGGTCTTTCTGGTGACCAGAGCCTCCACCAAGAGTCACCTCATTAGAACAGAAAATACATTGCTATTACCCAGGAAATTCCAAGGGATTGAGGAGCTCTGCATCAGAAACTGGAGTCAAAAACTATTAAAATAAAAGATGCTCTGATTACTTAGAAAATTACAAAGGTTTCAGGACCTCTGCATCAGAAACTGGGGCAGAGACCAATACTTACATTCTCCATCATCTCACAGTTGTCTATTTTGGTGTCTTACCAAAACAGCTGTGGCTAAATTATTCAGAAAGGCTGGGCTTCAACTAAAAGCCAAATGGGAAAATTGAAATTCAAATTGGGATCTCAGAGGAGCCTGCAAGTCTAACGAATGGAACACATGAGCCATAAGTACTCTGATGGTCTGGACAGACACATTAACCTGGACCTCAACGATAAGCCCCAAATCCAGCGTCAAGGGTACCGTTAAGGACAAATATGTATTCAAACAGCTGTTCACATAGCATTGCTGCATGGTGCACCCTGGGTGAGCAGTAGTAAGATGAATGACCTTTCTGAG
>SJYV01049708.1:156224-216735 GCA_006410875.1 Neotragus pygmaeus
AAAAAAAAAAAAAAGGTAGAAGCAGCTACAGGAAAGAAAGAGCTCACACCCAGATTTAAGATTGGAGACCAGTTTACCCTTCTCTTTTTCGGTGGTCTACCAAGGAAACACAGGCTCCAAGTTCCTACATATCCCCATTAATTTGAAATACAAGAGACTGGGATGAAAAACAGTCTCTGTATTAATCTGCTTTTTATTTTTCAATGTTTGTTTTTAAAAGTAATAGAGCATCTCATTATGGGAGAATAACAAGGGCTTTGAATTTCACATTGGTTTGGACAAGCCAGCAGCTAGAGAAGATTTTTCGTGGCTGCATCCAGCCTTGGCCCTTTACCTGATAGATCAAGCCAGAAACTACTTTGTGCTTGGAACCAAACTGGCAACAGGATAGAAGAAAAGTGCCTGAAGAAGAAACAAAGGAAGAAGGGCCTTTGTCTACTGGAATGATACCTGTACACTGAGCCTCTCTGTACAGTGAGCATAGAGTCAACTGCAGGTGCCTTGAAACTGTTGGCTTTTCATGTAGTCTTTTCCAAAAATAATTAGCTTCATAAAGTTAACCATAAAAGTGACTAACTTCTATTAATTTACATAGTTTATGACTTGTAATGCATTAAACGTTTTCCATTTAATCCTCACAGCAACCAACAAGGTAGATACTTTAAGACAGGGGATTTTTTTCCATTTTTAAAAAGCTGAAGTATGGTTGACTTGCAACGTTGTGTAAGTTTCTGATGTACACACATAGATACTTTCCCTCTTTTTACAGATAAGGAAGCAGATGGTTAGAATGCTTAGATAACTTGCCCCAAATTACTCATCTTATAAGTGACAGAGACAGGATTCAAATGTAGGTCTGGTTGACCCCCTAGTCCACTGTAATCAGTATCATTGATGGGCCAACATGGGAGAGGGCCAGAAGTGTGAATTCTGGGAATGATGATGTTAATGAAGAGACTTTAAAACTTTGGCTGAAGTGGCAAAACCTTGATTAAATACAAGCAAAGAGAGGATACAACAAAAGAGCTGGAAGACTAAAAGGGTAAATTTCAGACTAAAATAGTCACAGAAAGCTAGATGATTCGTCCAAACAAATTAAAATTCTCCCTGTGTTGTCATAGGAACAACTCAGTTCCCCTCTTGTTTCTCCTTCCCTCTCACACCACTAATCACTCTCTGACAACAGATGTGGGGAAGTTTTTCCCCACAACAAGCAATTCTCTGTGACACCAGGTGAAAAACTGAAAGTTGCTCAGTCATATCCAACTCTTTGCAACCCCATGGACTGTACAGTCCATGGAATTCTCCAGGTCATAATACCGGAGTGGGTAGCCATTCCCTTCTCCAGGGAATCTTCCCAACCCAGGGATCGAACACAGGTCTCCCACACTGTAGGCAGATTCTTTACCAGCTAAGTCACCTGGGAAGTCCACACCAGGGAGGACACCAGAGGAGTGCCCTACAATTTAACTCAATTCTGACACTATCTGCCTAGAGCTAACATCAGATCCCACAGGTAAAGGGCTCAGTCCTACAAGACAACTCTCCCCTCCCCCCAAGCCCAGGCTGTCACTTGTGCTCCTGACTAATTGGCTATAAATCAAAGGTTCCCACCGCCCCTTCCTCAGGTTCAATTAATTTGCAAAAGTGGCTCACAGAACTCAAGAAAACAGTTTCTGTATTGTTTATAAATTTCTTATGAAAGGATATGATAAAAGACACAGATGAACATCGAGATGGAAGAGATGCACGGGCAAAGTGTGGAAAGGGGCGCAGAGCCTCCGTGCCCCCTTTGAGTGCCACCTCCAAGGGTTCACCAACCCAGAAGCTCTCTACATCCCATGCTCTGGGAACGTTTAAGGAGGCTTCATCTCATAGGCAATGATCAATCATTAGTTCCGTTTCCAGCTCTTTTCCCCTTTCCGGAGAACAAAGGATGGGGCGGAAAATTCCAGCCTTCTAATCATGACCTGGTCTTTCTGGTGACCAGAGCCTCCACCAAGAGTCACCTCATTAGAACAGAAAATACATTGCTATTACCCAGGAAATTCCAAGGGATTGAGGAGCTCTGCATCAGAAACTGGAGTCAAAAACTATTAAAATAAAAGATGCTCTGATTACTTAGAAAATTACAAAGGTTTCAGGACCTCTGCATCAGAAACTGGGGCAGAGACCAATACTTACATTCTCCATCATCTCACAGTTGTCTATTTTGGTGTCTTACCAAAACAGCTGTGGCTAAATTATTCAGAAAGGCTGGGCTTCAACTAAAAGCCAAATGGGAAAATTGAAATTCAAATTGGGATCTCAGAGGAGCCTGCGAGTCTAACGAATGGAACACATGAGCCATAAGTACTCTGATGGTCTGGACAGACACATTAACCTGGACCTCAACGATAAGCCCCAAATCCAGCGTCAAGGGTACCGTTAAGGACAAAGATGTATTCAAACAGCTGTTCACATAGCATTGCTGCATGGTGCACCCTGGGTGAGCAGTAGTAAGATGAATGACCTTTCTGAGACCGGACAAAAATGGGTCAAGACAAAGGCTGAAGGGCAGGTGGGAGTGTCTGGGAGCAGAAACAGCTTTGGATGTCTGCAATGTCAGGCTCCCAGCAGACATGGCCAGGTGTTACTCTAGCCCTGGGCAGATCTGCAAGCTGAGTTCTGAGTATCCATACCCTTCTAAGGAGCCTGCAGCTGTCAGGGGATACTTTCATTCATTCATTCACTTATTTAAATATGTTAAGCATCTATCTGTGTTAGACCCTGAGCAGGATGCTAAGAATATGGAGATTCTTAGAACCTATAGCCAAGTGAGAACACAGGAATGTTAGTAGTTACAACATAGTCAAAACACACATGATAATGAAACATCAAACCATCCACAGGAAAGAAGGGATGCAAGTCCATTGCTGGAGAAAGGAAGGTGAGGGATTGGAACAGTGGTAATTTTGCCCTCCACTGGACAGACATCCACAACAAAGAAATGTCTGGCTAAAACATGCCAAGGTTGGGAAACCTTGAATGGGAGAAATACTAAGGGGTGGGGAGAGGATACAATCTGTGGTTTTTAGTAGCTAAATGAATGTGTAGTGAGAAAGAGAAAAATGAGGTGAGAAGAGTGGCATGTTACCAGCTTGGGATACAGTCACTGGAGACTGGAGCCATTAATGGAGATCACATGAGGAGGAGCAGGTTTCTGGGAAAGCTGAATGTTACTTGCGAACTTGCTAGAAACACAGTTTCAGGCCCCAAACCGGCCCTCCTACATTTTAAGAGGCCATGTGGTTCATTAGCATGTTCACATTTGAGAAGCAATGGTCTAGAGAACTGTCTGAGACAGAGCCATAGTTCTGGGGGAGGGGGTCTTCTTACTTTACTGTGTATTTTTCCAGCAACTCTGAGGCATGAGGCTAATCAGAGCCGCTATGTCTGGTTGCACAGGTTGTGTACTGCACAAAGGTGCCTGGTTCAGGATGGGATTGATATTTGACATTTGACATTTGCCCTTCCCAGGTGGTGCAAGTGGTAAAGAATCCACCTGCCAAAGGAGACATGGGTTCAATTCCTGGGTCAGGAAGATCCTCTGGAGAAGGAAATGGCAACCTGCTCCTGTATTCTTGCTTGGGACATTCCATGGGCAGAGGAGCCTGGTGGGCTACAGTCCATGGGGCCCCAAAGAACTGGACATGACTGAGCACATACATTCTGAAAACAGATGCCTTTTTTTTTTTTTTTCCCCACAATTGCCAAGTTATCTGCACAGGGGCTGTGACCACCCAAAAGATGTACTGTTCTAATTTGCACAAAAGTCCTATGGCTGAATAGTGGCCCTAGAAATAGTACAGATCCACATCGCCTTCTCTGTAGTTCCTAAATCTACAAAATCCTGAAAGTCAAAAGGTTTTTTAATAGATTTGCAGCAAGCTCACTTGGCAGGAAAACCTGACCTTAACTAACATGAAACTAATTATAGTCTCTATTTTTCTCACTTACTGTGAGTATTCCTAGATTTTCCTGCAGAAATATTAATGTAAATATAAATGAATTTTCTATGCAGTTCAGCTCCACATGCGGCCAGCACATGAGGTAATACTCAGAATGCACAGCATTATTTTTCTAAAATTTGAAAAAATTTGGAATTCTAAAGTACATCTGATGGACAGGGAAGCCTGGTGTGTTGCAGACCATAGGGTCACAAAGAGTTGGACATGACTGTGTGACTCAACTGAACTGAAGCATTTTAGACAAGAACTTGTACTAACCCAGTTTTACAGATGGGGAAACAGACACAGAGAGGTCAAGTACCTGACGGATTCAAGGTTCAAACCCTACCTCTCTGCACATCACACTAGTTACAAGAAGCTTATTGAGTAAGATAAGTCTGTGTATAGTCCAGGCCCCTCCCTCACAGGTACTCATGGTATATTTTCAGACACAAAAAATGGGTAAGAGGCACCAGAATCTGCCTTTTGCGGGGGTCTCCCATAATAGAATGCCAGTCCCCAAGCTTGAGCAGCATGTTTCCAAACCAACCTCTGGATGTTCTGACAACACTTAGCCCAAAGCTAGGCACCCCAGAGTCATCCGTCAACCTCAGGCTTGCTAGCAGACACAGAGAACCCCCAGAAGACTGAAAAAGTATGAAAGCAAGTGAATTCTCATTTGATCTGTGATTGAGACAATGCAGACCAGAGCAAAACAGCATGGGATGGTCTTCTGTTGTGCTATTCTTATTCTGCAGATGGAGGTCTCCAGTAGTGAGATCCAAACGTCTGTTCCTTCTTGAAAAGACATGGGTGTGATGCGGAGAGCAAAGCGCCTGTCATCTCTACAGAACCACGGGCTGCTCTGCTCCTTCAACAAAGAATAGACTCTGTTCCAGCAGAAACCAGCCTGGAGCTGTAAATTATCAGCCAGATAAGAGTCAGTGTACCATCTTCTCTGAAATTCTGCAGATTCTAAAATTATATTCATGTGATGTATCCACAGCTGTATTCTTCACCTTTGAGCTTATATATGACCAACCTAGACAGCTATTAAAAAGCAGAGACATTACTTTGCTGACAAAAGTCCGTCTAATCAAAGCTATGGTTTTTCCAGTAGTCATGTGTGGATTCTCTATACAGAAAGCTGAGTGCCGAAGAATTGATGGTTTTGAACTATGGTGTTGGAGAAGACTCTTGAGAGTCCCTTGGACTACAAGGAGATCCAACCAGTCCATCCTGAAGGAAATCAGTCCTGAATATTCATTGGAAGGACTGATGCTGAAGCTGAAACTCCAATACTTTGGCCACCTGATGTGAAGAGCTGACTCATTGGAAAAGACCCTGATGCTGGGAAAGACTGAAGGCAGGAGGAGAAGGGGACGACAGGGTAAGATGGTTGGATAGCATTATAGGCTAGATAGACATGAGTCTGAGAGAGCTCCAGGAGTTGGTGATGGACAGGGAAGCCTGGCATGCTGCGGTCTATGGGGTCAGAAAGAGTCAGACACAACTGAGCGACTGAACTGAACTGAGCTTATGTATTTGGGTGCTGCCGCAGGGTAGACACTTGGAGGACACAAACACCTTGTATGTACCAGGACCCAGGGAGAGGAGCAGTGCTGATCAAAAGAGAAAGAGCCAGACCTCCCTGTGAGTGTTTGAGGGTCTCCTGCGGAGGCCTAGGTGAGAAGTGACCTGCCACGGAGCAGCAGTCCTAGGAGGTGCAGCATAAGTCCTCACGGAGGAGGCTGCCATTAGTCTACTATAGAGCTTCCCTCGTGGCTCAGATGGTAAAGAACCTGCCTGCAATGCGGGAGACCTGGGTTCAATCCCCGGGTTGGGAAGATCCCCTGGAAGAGAGCATGACAATCCACTCCAGTATTCTTGCCTGGAGAATCCCCATAGATGAGAGGACCCTGGCAGGCTACAGTCCATGGGACTGCAAGTCAGACACGGCAGAGCAACTAAGCACAGCACAGCACACACGGAGCCACCGGGTGGGCAAGCTACGAACTGGAGAACAAGCACACCAAAGAAGTTCTCACGCTGCTGTGAAAATTCTAGGCCCCACAACAGACCTCCCAACCTGGGGATCCAGCAAAGGGACTGAAAATCCCCAGGGAATCTGACTTTGAAGGTCAGAAGGATTTGACTACAGAACTTCCACAGGACTGGGGAAACAGAGACTCTTGGCGGGCACAAACAAAACCCTGTGCAGACCAGGACCCAAGAGAAAGGAGCAGTGGCCCCACAGGAGACTCAGCCAGACTTGGCTGTAAGTGTTTGGGAGTCTCCGGTGGAGGCGTGAGTCAACAGTGGCCTGCCACGGGGTCAGGGACACTGACAACAGCAGTGCTGGGAGCCAGGACTAAGTCCAGTGGTGAGCTGGACTAAGTGCTCCTGGAGGAGGTCACCATTACCCTACCACGGCTGGGCCTCAGGCCAAACTACAGGGAGGGAACACAGCATCAACAGAAAATTGGATTAAAGATCTACTCAGCATGGCCTTGCCCACCAGAGCAAGACCCAGTTTTACCCACAGCCAGTTCCTTCCAGCAGGAAACAAACACAAGCCTCTTATACTTATTCATCAGAGGGCAGACAGAATGAAAATCACAATCAAAAAAACTAACCAAACTGAGCATATGGATTACAGCCTTGTTTGACTCAGTGAAACTTTGACCATGACATGTAGAGCCACCCAAGGTAGATGGGTCATGGTGGAGAGTTCCGACAAAACTTGGTCCACTGGCAAAGCGAACGGCAAACCATTTCAGCATTCTTGCCATGAGAACCCCATGAACAGCATAAAAATGCAAAAAGATATGACACTGAAAGGTGAACCTCCCCACCACCAGGTCAGTAGGCATCCAATATGCTACTGGAAAGAGTGGAGAAATAGCTCCAGAAGGAATGGAGAGGCTGAGCCAAAGCAGAAATGAGGCCCAGTTGTGCATGTGTCTCATGGTCAAAGTCCAGCGCCTTAAAGAACAATATTGCATAGGAACCTAGAATGTTAGGTCTATGAATCAAGGTAAGTTGGAAGTGGTCAAATAGAAGAGGGCAAGAGTGCACACCAATGATTTAGGAATCAGTTATCTAAAATGGACAAGAATGGGCAAATTTAATTCAAATGACCATTATATCTACTACTGTGGGCAAGAATCCCTTAGAAGAAATGGAGTAGACCTCATAGTCAACAAGAGAGTCTGAAATGCAGTTCAGTTCACTTGCTCAGTCCTTTACGACTCTTTGTGACCTCATGGACGGCAGCACGTCAGGCCTCCCTTTCCATCACCAACTCCCAGAGTTTACTCAAACTCATGTCCATTGAGTTACGGCAACCATCTCATCCTCTGTCGTTCCCTTCTCCTCCTGCCCTCAATCTTTCTCAGCATCAGGGTCTTTTCCAATGAGTCAAATCGCATCAGGTGGCCAAAGTATTGGAGTTTCAGCTTCAACATCAGTCCTTCCAATGAACACCCAGGACTGATTTTCCTTTAGGATGGACTGGTTGGGTCTCCTTGCAGTCCAAGGGACTCTCAAGAGTCTTCTACAATACCACAGTTTAAAAGCATCAGTTCTTCAGTGCTCAGCTTTCTTTATAGTCCAACTCTCACAGCCATACATGACCACTGGAAAAACCATAGCTTTGACTAGAAGGACCTTTGTTGGCAAAGTAATGTCTCTGCTGTTTAATATGCTGTCTAGGTTGGTCATAACTTTGCTTCCAAGGAGTAAGCATCTTTTAATTTCATGGCTGCAGTCACCATCTGCAGTGATTTTGGAGCCCAGAAAAATAAAGTCTGTCACTGTTTCAACTATTTTCCCATCTACTTGCCATGAAGTGATGGGACCAGATGCCGTGATCTTCGTTTTCTGAATGTTGAGCTTTAAGCCAACTTTTTCCCTCTCTTCTTTCACTTTCATCAAGAGGCTCTTTAGTTCTTCTCCGCTTTCTGTCATAAGGGTGGTGTCTTCTGCGTATCTATGGTTATTTATATTTCTCCCAGCAATCTTGATTCCAGCTTNTAAGCCAACTTTTTCCCTCTCTTCTTTCACTTTCATCAAGAGGCTCTTTAGTTCTTCTCCGCTTTCTGTCATAAGGGTGGTGTCTTCTGCGTATCTATGGTTATTTATATTTCTCCCAGCAATCTTGATTCCAGCTTATGTTTTATCCAGCCCAGCATTTTGCATGATGTACTCTGCATATAAGTTAAATTATCAGGGTGACAATATACAGCCTTGACGTACTCCTTTTTCTTTTTGGAACCAGTCTGTTGTTCCATGTCCAGTTCTAACTATTGCTTCCNTATGTTTTATCCAGCCCAGCATTTTGCATGATGTACTCTGCATATAAGTTAAATTATCAGGGTGACAATATACAGCCTTGACGTACTCCTTTTTCTTTTTGGAACCAGTCTGTTGTTCCATGTCCAGTTCTAACTATTGCTTCCTGACGTGCAAACAGATTTCTCAAGAGGCAGGTCAGGTAGCTTGGTATTCCCATCTCTTTCAGAATTTTCTACAGTTGATTGTGATCCACACAGTCAAAGGCTTTGGCATAGTCAATAAAGCAGAAATAGATATTTTTTCTGAAATTCTCTTGCTTTTTCAATGATCCAGTGGATGTTTGCAATTTGATCTCTGGTTCCTCTGCCTTTTCTAAAACCAGCTTGAACATCTGGAAGTTCACAGTTCCTGGCTTGGAGAATTTTGAACATTACTTTATTAGCATGTGAGATGAGTGCAGAGTACATCATCAGAAAAGCTGGGCTGGATGAAGCACAAGCTGGAATCAAGATTGCTGGGAGAAATATAAATAACCATAGATACGCAGAAGACACCACCCTTACGACAGAAAGCGGAGAAGAACTAAAGAGCCTCTTGATGAAAGTGAAAGAAGAGAGGGAAAAAGTTGGCTTAAAGCTCAACATTCAGAAAACGAAGATCACGGCATCTGGTCCCATCACTTCATGGCAAGTAGATGGGAAAATAGTTGAAACAGTGACAGACTTTATTTTTCTGGGCTCCAAAATCACTGCAGATGGTGACTGCAGCCATGAAATTAAAAGATGCTTACTCCTTGGAAGCAAAGTTATGACCAACCTAGACAGCATATTAAACAGCAGAGACATTACTTTGCCAACAAAGGTCCTTCTAGTCAAAGCTATGGTTTTTCCAGTGGTCATGTATGGCTGTGAGAGTTGGACTATAAAGAAAGCTGAGCACTGAAGAACTGATGCTTTTAAACTGTGGTATTGTAGAAGACTCTTGAGAGTCCCTTGGACTGCAAGGAGACCCAACCAGTCCATCCTAAAGGAAAATCAGTCCTGGGTGTTCATTGGAAGGACTGATGTTGAAGCTGAAACTCCAATACTTTGGCCACCTGATGCGATTTGACTCATTGGAAAAGACCCTGATGCTGAGAAAGATTGAGGGCAGGAGGAGAAGGGAACGACAGAGGATGAGATGGTTGCCGTAACTCAATGGACATGAGTTTGAGTAAACTCTGGGAGTTGGTGATGGAAAGGGAGGCCTGACGTGCTGCCGTCCATGAGGTCACAAAGAGTCGTAAAGGACTGAGCAAGTGAACTGAACTGCATTTCAGACTCTCTTGTTGACTATGAGGTCTACTCCATTTCTTCTAAGGGATTCTTGCCCACAGTAGTAGATATAATGGTCATTTGAATTAAATTTGCCCATTCTTGTCCATTTTAGATAACTGATTCCTAAATCATTGGTGTGCACTCTTGCCCTCTTCTATTTGACCACTTCCAACTTACCTTGATTCATAGACCTAACATTCTAGGTTCCTATGCAATATTGTTCTTTAAGGCGCTGGACTTTGACCATGAGACACATGCACAACTGGGCCTCATTTCTGCTTTGGCTCAGCCTCTCCATTCCTTCTGGAGCTATTTCTCCACTCTTTCCAGTAGCATATTGGATGCCTACTGACCTGGTGGTGGGGAGGTTCACCTTTCAGTGTCATATCTTTTTGCATTTTTATGCTGTTCATGGGGTTCTCATGGCAAGAATGCTGAAATGGTTTGCCGTTCGCTTTGCCAGTGGACCAAGTTTTGTCGGAACTCTCCACCATGACCCATCTACCTTGGGTGGCTCTACATGTCATGGTCAAAGTTTCACTGAGTCAAACAAGGCTGTAATCCATATGCTCAGTTTGGTTAGTTTTTTTGATTGTGATTTTCATTCTGTCTGCCCTCTGATGAATAAGTATAAGAGGCTTGTGTTTGTTTCCTGCTGGAAGGAACTGGCTGTGGGGAAAACTGGGTCTTGCTCTGGTGGGCAAGGCCATGCTGAGTAGATCTTTAATCCAATTTTCTGTTGATGCTGTGTTCCCTCCCTGTAGTTTGGCCTGAGGCCCAGCCGTGGTAGGGTAATGGTGACCTCCTCCAGGAGCACTTAGTCCAGCTCACCACTGGACTTAGTCCTGGCTCCCAGCACTGCTGTTGTCAGTGTCCCTGACCCCGTGGCAGGCCACTGTTGACTCACGCCTCCACCGGAGACTCCCAAACACTTACAGCCAAGTCTGGCTGAGTCTCCTGTGGGGCCACTGCTCCTTTCTCTTGGGTCCTGGTCTGCACAGGGTTTTGTTTGTGCCCGCCAAGAGTCTCTGTTTCCCCAGTCCTGTGGAAGTTCTGTAGTCAAATCCTTCTGACCTTCAAAGTCAGATTCCCTGGGGATTTTCAGTCCCTTTGCTGGATCCCCAGGTTGGGAGGTCTGTTGTGGGGCCTAGAATTTTCACAGCAGCGTGAGAACTTCTTTGGTGTGCTTGTTCTCCAGTTCGTAGCTTGCCCACCCGGTGGCTCCGTGTGTGCTGTGCTGTGCTTAGTTGCTCTGCCGTGTCTGACTTGCAGTCCCATGGACTGTAGCCTGCCAGGGTCCTCTCATCTATGGGGATTCTCCAGGCAAGAATACTGGAGTGGATTGTCATGCTCTCTTCCAGGGGATCTTCCCAACCCGGGGATTGAACCCAGGTCTCCCGCATTGCAGGCGGGTTCTTTACCATCTGAGCCACGAGGGAAGCTCTATAGTAGACTAATGGCAGCCTCCTCCGTGAGGACTTATGCTGCACCTCCTAGGACTGCTGCTCCGTGGCAGGTCACTTCTCACCTAGGCCTCCGCAGGAGACCCTCAAACACTCACAGGGAGGTCTGGCTCTTTCTCTTTTGATCAGCACCGCTCCTCTCCCTGGGTCCTGGTACATACAAGGTGTTTGTGTCCTCCAAGTGTCTACCCTGCGGCAGCACCCAAATACATAAGCTCAGTTCAGTTCAGTCGCTCAGTTGTGTCTGACTCTTTCTGACCCCATAGACCGCAGCATGCCAGGCTTCCCTGTCCATCACCAACTCCTGGAGCTCTCTCAGACTCATGTCTATCTAGCCTATAATGCCATCCAACCATCTTACCCTGTCGTCCCCTTCTCCTCCTGCCTTCAGTCTTTCCCAGCATCAGGGTCTTTTCCAATGAGTCAGCTCTTCACATCAGGTGGCCAAAGTATTGGAGTTTCAGCTTCAGCATCAGTCCTTCCAATGAATATTCAGGACTGATTTCCTTCAGGATGGACTGGTTGGATCTCCTTGTAGTCCAAGGGACTCTCAAGAGTCTTCTCCAACACCNTTTCCCCACTTTCTTCAATTTAAGTCTGAATTTGGCAATAGGGAGTTCATGATCTGAGCCACAGTCAGCCCCTGGTCTTGTTTTTGCTGACTGTATAAAGCTTCTCCATCTTTGGCTGCAATGAATATAATCAATCTGATTTTGGTGCTAGCCATCTGGTGATGTTCATGCATAGAGTCTTCTCTTGTGTTGTTGAAACTGGGTGTTTGCTATGACCAGTGCATTCTCTTGTCAAACCTCTATTAGCTTTTGCCCTGCTTCAATTTGTACACCAAAGCCAAATTTGCCTGTTATTCCAGGTGTTTCTTGACTTCCTACTTTTGCATTCCAGTCATATATAATGAAGAGGACACCTGTTTTGGGTGTTAGTTCTAAAAGGTCTTGTACTTGGGTGCAATCTCAAAAATGACAGAATGATCTTGGTTCGTTTCCAAGGTAAACCATTCAATTTCACAGTAATCTGAGTCTATTCCCAAAATACTAATGCCGAAGATTAAGTTGAAAAGTTCTGTGTTCTAAGACCTACAAGACCTTCTAGAACTATCACCAGAAAAAAGATGTCCTTTTGGGCTTCTGTAGAGGCTCAGTGGTAAAGAATCCACTAGCCAATGCATGAGACTTGGGTTTGATCCCTGGTTTGGGAAAATCACACATGCCATAGAGCAACTAAGCCCATGTGCCACAACTATTTAGCCTGTGCTCTAGAAGCCAGGAACACAACTATTGAAGGCTGCGTGCGCTAAAACCTGTGCTCAGCAACAACAACAGAAGAAGAAGTCACACACAATGAGAAGCCCACAGGCCGCACCTAGAAAGGAACCCTCCCTTCTCCACAGCTAGAGAAAATTCTGCACAGCAATGAAGACCCAGCACATCCAAAAATAAATAAATAAGTTAACTTTAGAAAAGATGTCCTTTTCATCACAGGGGGTTGGAATGCAAAAGTAGGAATCAAGAGATATCTAGAGTAACAGGCAAGTTTGGCCTTGGAGTGCAAAATGAAGCAGGGCAAGGGCTAAGAATTTTGTCAAGAGAATGCACTGGTCACAGCAAACACCTTCTTCCAACAGCACAAGAGAGAACTCTACATATGGTCATCACCAGATGTCAGGTCTATAGCCAAATCAAATTGATTATATTCTTTGCAGCCAAAGATGGAGAAGCTCTATAAAGTCAGCAAAAATAAGACTGGGAATTTACTGTGTTTCAGATCATGAACTTCTTATTGCTGAATTCAGACTTGAATTGAAGAAGGTAGGGAAAACCACTAGGCCATTCAGGTATGACCTAAATCAAATCCCTTATGATTATACAGTGAAGGTGACAAATAGATTCTAGGGATTAGATCTGATAGATAGAATGCCTGAGAATCTATGGATGGAGGTTCATAACAATGTACAGGNCTGGAACACAGGGATCAAGGTGGAGCAGTCGTTAGGCTAAGGTGGAAGGTGTCTTAAGCCATGGACAATCTGAGTCATTATCTTAAAGAACCAGAGAAGCCGCTGAGAAGGCATGTAGGGATGTGAGCAGATTTGACTGTGAATGATCACTCCAGCAGCTAAATAGATAATGGATTGAAAGCAGGGAAGGAGCAGAAAGATCTCCAGTCTGAGTAAGTGTCCACCAGTCCAGTCCACCAGGCCTGGACCGGTGGTGGCAGAAGGGACGGAGGCAAGTGGATGACTTTGACAGGTGTGTAGCAGGAAGACTGGGCTGTGCTTAGTGGTCATCTGATTAATTACACATGGCGAAGGAGAAGGCTATAGCACCCCACTCCAGTACTCTTGCCTAGAAAATACCACGGATGAAGGAGACTGGTAGGCTGCAGTCCATGGGTTGTGAAGAGTCGGACACGACTGAGTGACTTCACTTTCACTTTTCACTTTGATGCATTGGAGAAGGAAATGGAAACCCGCTCCAGTGTTCTTGCCTGGAGAACCCCAGGTACGGGGGAGCCTGGTGGGCTGCGGTCTGTGGGATTGCACAGAGTTGGACACGACTGAAGTGACTTAGCAGTAGCAGCAGCAAGGAGAAAGAGGTATTAATCGTGATTCGTGGGTTTGTGGATTGAGTAGTAAGACAGATGGTTGGTGTTCTTATAGGATGTGAGGAAAAGTGGGATAGAGGCCCAGGGCGTGCTGAGTTCTAGATCCTTCAAGCCACTTTGTTTCTGTATCTGGATGATGACTCTGTCAGTTCAACAACTTGGTTTGGTTCTTCTTGCTATAGTGACTCTTAAGGACATGATTTTATTCTGGACACGGCTGGGTATGTTTTAAATTACTTATTAATTTGGCTGCCCCAGGTTTTAGCTGCAGCATCAGGATCTTTAGTTGCAGCATAGGAATTCTTAGATGTGCATGTGGGATCTAGTTCCCTGACCAGGGATCGAACCCCGGTCCCCTGCATTGGGAGCACGGAGTCTTAGCCACTGGACCACCAGGGAAGTCCCTGGGCATGGTCATTTTGATTGCATTGGAAGCGATAGCCGCTGGAGTTGGCTCCTGAAAGATGCCATTGAACAGATACAGGGATCCAAGAACAGTGGCTCACATCTGGACAAGATTCAGAATGAGAAAGCTATCTGGTCAGGATCACTCTTTCCCTCTTGCTCCAGGTCGAAGGAATTTTTGTAGGGATGACGCCTCAACAGAAATTCAGTGAGTAGCTTAACAATGAAAATGTGGGCAATCCCGTAGCTTAGTTGTAACCCAGGACTTGGGGTTGTCCCACCATCCCTGTTCACACCCCGTGCACTGGTCTCAACGGCCAGGACGTTCCAGTCCTTCCCACGGCCATATAGGTCTTGCCTGGCACAACTATAGGAGCCCACGTTCCCTTGGGAATTCAGTCTTTGCAAATCAGAGCCTTATCTTCACTCCTATTTCTTATTTATCTTTTATTTATTTTTTTTAATGTTTATTTGGCTGTTCTGGGTCTTAGTTGTGGCACCGGGGATCTTTAGTTTGCAATATGCAGGATCTTTAGTTGCAGCATGTGGGATCTGGTTCTCTGACCAGGCATCGATCCCAGGGCCCCTGCATTGGGAGTGCAGAGTCTTAAACTGGACCACCAGGGAAGTCCCTCTTGTTTATTTTTAAAAATGTAAAAAGAAAAGTACCAATAATAATGAATACCAGTGAAATAACACATTTGGTTTTTCTATGTCAGTTCAGTTCATTTGCTCAGTCGTTTCTGACTCTTTGTGACCCCTTGAATAGCAGCATGCCAGGCCTCCCTGTCTGTCACCAACTCCCGGAGTTTACTCAAACTCATGTCCATTGAGTCAGTGATGCCATCCAACCATCTCATCCTCTGTCGTCCCTTTCTCCTCCTGCCTTCAATCTTTCCCAGCATTTGACTCATTCAAATGAGNGTCACACACCTAAAGCCAGACATCCTGGAGTGTGAAGTCAAGGGGGCCTTAGGAAGCATCACTACAAACAAAGCTAGTGGAGGTGATAGAATGCCAGCTAACCTATTTCAAATCCTAAAAGATGATGCTGTGAAAGTGTGGCACTCAATATGCCAGCAAATTTGGAAAACTCAGCAGTGGCCACAGGACTGGAAAAGGTCAGTTTTCATTACAATCCCAAAGAAGGGCAATGCCAAAGAATGTTCAAACTACCACACAATTGTACACACAATTGTACTCATTTCACATGATATCAAAGCAATGCTCAAAATCCTTCAAACTAGGCTTCAACATTACACGAACCTAGAAATTCCAGATGTACAAGTTGGACTTAGAAAAGGCATAGAAATCAGAGATCAAATTGCCAACACCCACTGGATCATTGAAAAAACAAGAGAATTCCAGAAAAACCTCTGCTTCTGCTTCATTGACTATGCTAAAGTCTTCAACTGTGTGGATCACAGCAAACTGTGTGGATCACAGCAAACTGTGGAAAATTCTGAAAGAGATGGGAATACCAGAGCACCTGACCTGTTGCCTGAAAAACCTGTATGCAGGTCAAGAAACAACAGTTAGAACTGGACATGGAACAATGAACTGGTTCAAAATTGGGAAAGGAGTACATCAAAGCTGAATGTTGTCACCCTGCTTATTTAACTTATATGCAGAGTACATCATGTGAAATGCTGGGCTGGATGAAGCACAAGCTGGAATCAAGATTGCCAGGAGAAATGTCAATAAGCTTGGATATGCAGATGACACCACCCTAACAGCAGAAAGCAAAGAGGAACTAAGGAGCCTCTTGATTAAAAAGGAGAATGAAAAAGCTGGCTTAAAACTCAGCATTCACAAAACAAAGACCATGGCATAAAGTCCCATGACTTCATGGCAAATAGCTGAGTAAAACATGGAAACAGTGACAGACTTTATTTTCCTGGGCTCCAAAATCACTGTGGATGGTAACTGTAGCCATGAAATTAAAAAATTAAAAGATGCTTGCTCCTTGGAAAAAAATCTATGACAAACCTAGACAGTATATTAAAAAGCAGAGACATCACTTTGCTGACAAAGCTATGAATTTCCCAGTAGTCATGTATGGATATGAGAGTTGGACCATAAAAAAAGGTTGAGCTGAAGAACTGATGCTTTTGAATTGTGGTGCTGGAGAAGACCCTTGAGAGTCCATTGGAAAGCAAGGAGGTCAAACCAGTCAATCCTAAAAGAAATCAACCCTGAGTACACATTGGAAGGACTGTTGCTGAAGCTCCAATACTTGGGCCACCTGATGCGAAGAACTGACTCATTGGAAAAATCCTGATGCTGAGAAGATTGAGAGCAGGAGAAGGGGGCAAAGGGGATGAGATAATTGGATGGCATTATCAACTCCATGAGACAGTGTAGGACCGGGAAGCTTGGCATGCTGCAGTCAATGGGATCACAAACAGTCAGACGTGACTGAGTGAATGAACATAACAGCAGCAGCAACAAGGCGATAATTGGAAATTTGGTATCTTGTCGCCAAAATCAATGATGATCCACTCTTTAAATGAACTCAAACTTTTATAAGAATATTTGTTTTTTAAAAAAACCTTTTAACATATTTCAGTGAACACTGAATTCAAAATTGTTTTCTGATTCATTTCTAATTCTTTTGATTGTGTATATATCAATTACACATGAATGTGTATTTATCACTTTATTATTTTATATACACATCTGCATCCCTTCTGGAAGATGGTGAAGGACAGGGAAGCCTGGTGTGCCACAGTCCATGGGGTCGCAAAGACTTGGACATGACTGAGTGACTGAACAACAACAGAAATCCTGTCTCTGGAAAAGAGCTTATTCAACTCCCTTGTCCATTTAAAAATTGGTTTATTATTGAGTTTTAAAGATTCTTTATAAAGAATCAAAGTCAATCAGAAATATGTTTTGCAAATATTTTCTCCTAGTCTGTGGCTTGCCTTTTCATTGTTGAAAAGGTGTCTTTCAAAGAGAAAAAGTTTTAAATTTTGTTGAAGCCCCACTTACCAATTCTTATCTTATGGTAAGTTATCGTTCAACCTAAAGTCTCCAAGATTTTCTCCATTGTTTTCTCATAGAGTTATTATAATTTTAGCTCTTATATTTAAATCTATATTTATTTAGAGATAATTTTGTACATGATACAAGGTAAGGGTCATAGTTAAGATCATATGTATAACTCGTTTTTCGAGTGCTATTTTTTGAAGGAACTATATTCTTCTCACCTTGGTACTTTTGTCAAAAACCAAGTGTCCGTTTATGTCTGGGTAACTTTCTGGCCTCTCTCTTTCTTTCCCCTGACCTATATGAATTTCTTCATGCTGATATCACAACATCTTAATTACTGTAGTTTCATAATAAGCCTTGAAATCACATAAGTATAATTTCCTCCAGTTTTTTTTTTGTTTTTAAATTTCCTTGGCTATGACCTTCAATACAAGGTTTAATAGAAGTGGTTAGGAGGAAAGTGGGCTTCCCCGTGGCTCAACTGGTAAAGAATCTGCCTGCAATGCAGGAGACCTGGGTTCGATCCCTGAGTTGGAAAGATCCCCTGGAGAAGGGAAAGGCAACCCATTCCAGTATTCTGGCCTAGAGAATTCCATGGACCTAGGATCGCAAAGAGTCGGACACGACTGAGTGACTTACTGTAGGAGCAAAGTATTCTGTTTTGGCTATAAAGTATGATGGCAGATGTAGGTGTTTTGTAGGTGCCCGTTATCAGCAAATTGAGGTGGCCAGTTAGGTATTAGAGATTTTGCATTTACAGTCATGGGAAATACTGTTCTGTAGTTTTTTTTTTTTTTCCTCATAATGTCTTCATATGCTTTGGTGTCAGGGTAATGCTGACCTCATAACATGACTTCTTTTATTTTCTGGAAGAATCTGTATATAAATTGTATTATTTCTTCCTCGAATGTTAAGTACTATTCACCCATGAAGCCATCTGAACCTTGATTTTTCATTGCAGGGAAGACCTTTAATTACAAATCCATTTTACTTAATAGATATATGGGTGGGCTTCCCAGGTGGTGCTGTTGGTAAAGAATCTGCCTGCCAAAGCAGGAGACACAAGAGACAACGGTTCGTTCCCTGGATCAGGAAGATCCTCCGGTGAAGGAAATGGCAACTTGCTCCAGTATCCTTATCTAGAGAATTCCATAGACAGAGGAGCCTGGCAGGCTACAGTCCATGGGGCCACAAAATGTCAGAGACGACTAAGAGCACACACACACACACGAGATATATCAATACTTAAAATATCTAATTTTTCTGGACTGAGTTTGGTGATTTATATCCTTTAAGGAGTGTATCCATTTCCTCTAAATTGCTGGATTTATTGGCATGAAGTTGTTCATAATATTCCTTTATTACTTTAGTGTTTGTTGTATGTCGTTAAATCCCGTTATATGTTGGTGGTTGGTATCTTCTCTTTTTGCTTCACCAATCTATTGGTGAAATTTATCTGTCTCACTGATTCTTTCTAAAATAAGCTTTCGTTTCATCAATGTCTCTTTGCTTTTCTTCTGTTTTTAATTTCATTGATTTATGCTTTCATCTATTTAACTTTCTTCTAGCCTTGGGATTGATTTGTTCTTTTCCTAGTTTACACTGGAACCTAAAAGTACTAGTTTGCATCCACTCCTCTATACTAATATAAGCACTGAAAGCTATAATATTCCTTCTAGGCACTATTTCTAGTCACATTCCATATATTTTGGTAAGTTGTGTTTCTACTTTTATTCAATTCAGAGTACTTTCTGGTTTTCCTTCTTTGACTCATGGGTTACCTAGGCATATGATAGGAATTTCTCATATATTTTCAGTCTTTTATTTCTAGTTAAATCCACTGTGACTAGAAAACATAATTGTATGATTTCCACTCTTTTAAATTTATTGAGACTTATTTTATGGCCCTAAATAGCATCAATCCTGATGTTTGTGCAACTGAGAAGAACATGTATCCTGCTTTTACTGGGTGGAACATTCTATAACCAACTAGGTCAGGTTGACTGATAATGTTGTTCAAGTTTTATATATCTTCACTGTTTCATCAACTGAGAAAAATGGTGACATTGTCTATTATTGTTGCGGGTTTATCTATTTCTCCTTGAGGTTCTATCAATTTTTGTATTGATGTATTTTGAGGCTTTCAAAATTAGGTGCATGCACATTTAGTAATATTATGTTCTCTTGAGGAATTAACCTTTCGCTATTCCAAAAAGTCCTATTTGTCCCCATTAATGTGTGAGAGTTGGACTGTGAAGAGGGCTGAGCGCCGAAGAATTGATGCTTTTGAACTGTGGTGTTGGAGAAGACTCTTGAGAGTCCCTTGGACTGCAAGGAGATCCAACCAGTCCATTATGAAGGAGATCAGCCTTGGGATTTCTTTGGAAGGAATGATACTAAAGCTGAAACTCCAGTACTTTGGCCACCTCATGCGAAGAGCTGACTCATTGGAAAAGACTCTGATGCTGGGAGGGATTGGGGGCAGGAGGAGAAGGGGACGACAGAGGATGAGATGGCTGGATGGCATCACTGACTCAATGGACATGNCTCATGCGAAGAGCTGACTCATTGGAAAAGACTCTGATGCTGGGAGGGATTGGGGGCAGGAGGAGAAGGGGACGACAGAGGATGAGATGGCTGGATGGCATTACTGACTCAATGCACGTGAGTTTGGGTGAACTCCAGGGGATGGTGATGAACAGGGAGGCCTGGCGTGCTGCAATTCATGGGGTCGCAGAGTCGGACATGAATGAGTGACTGAACTGAACTCAACTGAAAAAAATCATCACCAAGACTGATGTCAAGGAGTTTCCTGCCTGTTTTCTTATAGGCATTTTATAGTTTCAGGTTATATATACCAGTCTTTAATCCATTTTGAGTTAACTTTTGTATGGTATAAGACACTGATCCAATTTCATTCTTTTCCTTGTGGTTATTCAGTTTTTCCAACACCACTTATTAAACACACTGTTCTTTCTCCACTGTATATTCTTGGCTCCTCTGTCATAAACATAGACCATATATGCGTATTTATTTCTGGCCCTCTGTTACCTTGATTTAGATATCTATTTTCATGCCAATACCATACTCTGACTTACTTCTTTTTTTTATTATTAAAAATTAAATTTCTTTCATTACCAAAGTTAAGGAAGTCAAATAAGACACAAAGATTTAAAAAGATTCTTACAAAAGAGTCTCTGTCTTACCCAACCCCCTGTTCCTGCTCCCGGAAGGGAGTCACTTTCTGTGGTTGCTTCTGGCTTTCTTAAATATTCATATTCCTAAGTACTATCATGATTCATTCGTCTCTTTATCAATCAGTTGTAGTCATTCGCTTATTGATTTACTGATTTCCTCTTGGAGTAGATGAGCATTTAGCTCTATGAGCTAATTACTCCAATCTCATCCTGTCCTCCAGATACTCTGCTTTCCTGTTCCAGACAGAGTCTGGTCAGTGATCTGGCTATATCAGTATCAGTTGTGACTTACTTCTTAACAATAGAATACGGCAGGATAACTGTGACTTCCAAAAGTGAAAGTGGNTCTCATCCTGTCCTCCAGATACTCTGCTTTCCTGTTCCAGACAGAGTCTGGTCAGTGATCTGGCTATATCAGTATCAGTTGTGACTTACTTCTTAACAATAGAATACGGCAGGATAACTGTGACTTCCAAAAGTGAAAGTGGAAGTGAAGTCGCTCAGTTGTGTCCAACTCTTTGCGACCCCATGGACTGTAGCCTACCAGGCTCCTCCGTCCATGCAATTTTCCAGGCAAGAATACTGGAGTGGGTTGCCATTTCCTTTTCCAAGAATAGGTCATAAAAGGTATTGTGGCTTCTTCCTTGCACCCTCTCATGGATTACTTTCTCTGGGAAAGTGCCATATCAAGCAATCCTGTGGAAATGCCCACATGATAAAGAACTAAGGCTTCCTGGCAATACCCAGAACAAACTTGCCAAAATCTGAGTAATTCCCAATTGATTCTTCAGATAACTACAGCAATGGCCAATGAACTGACTGTAAGCTCATGAACCAGCTAAACCAGAACCACCCAGCTAAGCTGCTCTCAAATTCCTGACCCACTGAACCTATGAGATAATAAATGTTTGTTGTTTAAGCCTCTAAGCTCTGGGGTAACTGTTATACAGCAAGATACCTAATGCAGATTTTGATACCCAGAAGTGAGTGCACGCATGCTAAGTTGTGTCCAACTCTTTGAAATTCCATAGACTGTAGCCTGACAGGCTCCTCTGCCCATAGAGTTTTCCAGGCAAGAATACTGCAAGAGGGTTGCCATTTCCTACTCCAGGGGATCTACCAGACCCAGGGGTCAAACATATGTCTCCTGTGTCTCTTGCACTGGCAGGTGGATTCCTTACCACTGGGCCACCTGGGAAGTTTGCTGTTAAAAAAAAAAAAAAAAAACAGTAAAACGTGGGAATAGCTCTGAAATACAGCAAAGGGCAGAGGTGGAAGGATTTTGAGGACAGTGAGTAAAAGTTTGAAAAGCCTTGAAGAAACAGTAGATGCATGATGGCTTCTGAGGAAGCGTGAGTACTTAAGGCAAAGTGAGGAAAACAGGAGGGAAAGAGATCCTTGTTATGTAGTGGAAAAAGCCTGCCATCATATGGGAAGTAGAAGTTATGGCTCATGAACGGGATGATAATCTAGCTAACAAGATTTCCAGACAGGAATGCTGAAGGTCCCTTTTGGTTTCATCTTGATGCATTAAAATGCAAAAGAAGAGGAATACATTAAAGGAAGAATACTTAAAAAGGAGTTAAGACTGGATCATTCTGAAAATTCCCAGACTTTCCAGATGGCAAATGATACTAAAATTAAGAAATGGCTTTTAAAAAAAAGAAAGAAAGNAAAAAAAAAAAAAAAGTGGTGGACTGAGTCTGGGATTTTTCTGTGGGCTACAGTGAGGATTACCTCCAGGCAGAAAACCCTGGCAATGGCAGACCTCACCTCATTGTTCTTTTTTCTCAAGGATCACAATTTGTTTCTGCCTGTTGTCCCCAACTTCCAAAGCTAGTTATTTCCTATATTTTGCCCATTTTACTATTTTTTAATCATGGGAAGGTAATTCTAGATTGTGTTAATCCGTCATGGTCCTATGCAAATGTCTGCTCATTGTTTTAATTGTTGTTCAGTTGCTCAGTCCTGTCCAACTCGTGCAACCCCATGGACTGCAGCATGACAGGCTTCCCTGCCCTTCACCATCCCCCGGAGTTTGCTCAAACTCACGTCCATTGAGTCGGTGATGCCATCCTACCATCTCATCCTCTGTTGTCCTTTTGATAGATATAGCAAAATTTACACCCCCTGGCTTAGTTATTCCTTTAACACTGAGAATTTGGATTATATCTTTAATTTTTTTTTTAAAAAGTGTCAATATGAACACTATTGTTTTTAAAAACCTTGGATTTTCTTCAGAATATATTTTCTTGATACTTAAGTTAGCAGAACAAACAGTGTGAACAATTTTACAGTTCTTGTTGCAATAGCCTACGTGTTCCTAGAAAGATAAAATCCACTTACAGTCCTGCTAGGCACTGTAATATGAATATATATTTCTCCTGATTGCCTGCACTGGACTTTATCACTTTATTTTTGTAAATTGAAACCATGAGTAATGGCACCTAGAAGATGGTTTTTCTTATATTGCTATGAAAATTGTGCACTTCCCATCAAATAATTAAATGTCCGAGGTCTGTTGTGCAGAAACTGTTTATCAACCTTGACAACATATCAGGAAAAATTAAAGTATTCGTTCTGTAAGAACTCATCACATTCTGTATGATAGTAAGCTACACAGTTCAACCTTTTTTACTTTACATATAACTTTCATTTTTTAAGTGCCTCTCTTTAAGCCAGTTGTTTGTTTGTTCTTAATTCTGGCAGTGGCTCTTTATCCAGATGATTCTATCTTTTTAACTTACACATAAATGATACATTATTTTTTTTTGAGAGAGAGAGAAGAAGAAAGTTTATTAGAGTGGGAGATGCTGTCAGAAATGCAGGCTGGCTCAAGGGAAAGCTGAATGCTTTTTCAGGCTAGTAGCCAATTTTTATAACCTCAAGACAGAGAAAATTCCTGTGATTGGTTAGGATGCTACAGGGTGGATGATAGGGTGAGTATTTTACATAATATGGCATCTGGTCCCACCACAGTCAGGAAACTGGCTGGTTTAGGGCCAAAGGCTCATGGCAACAGTTGCTGTGAGGCTTGGTCAGCTCCAGAGATTTTTATCCTGTGACCTTGGTATCAGTTCAGTCACTCAGTCATGTCAGACTCTTTGCGACCCCATAGACCACAGCATGTCAGGCCTCCCTGTCCATCACCAACTCCTGGAGTTTACCCAAACTCATGTCCTTTGAGTCGGTGATGCCATCCAACCATCTCATCCTCTGTCAGTCCCTTCTCCTCCTGCCCTCAATCTTTCCCAGCATCACTGTCTTTTCTAAGGAGTCAGCTCTTTGCATCAGGTGGCCAAAGTATTGGAGTTTCAGCTTCAACATCAGTCTCTCCAATGAACACTCAGGACTAATCTCCTTTAGGATGGACTGTTTGGATCCCCTAGCAGTCCATGGAACACTCAAAGAGTCTTCTCCAAAACCACAGTTCAAAAGTGTCAATTCTTCGGCACTCAGCTTTCTTTATAGTCTAACTCTCACATCCATACATGACTACTGGAAAAACCATAGCCTTGATGAGATGGACCTTTGTTGACAAAGTAATTTCTCTGTTTTTTAATATGCTGTCTAGGTTGGTCATAACTTTGCTTCCAAGGAGTAAGCATCTTTTAATTTCATGGCTGCAATCACCATCTGCAGTGATTTTGAAGCCCCCCAAAATAAAGTCAGCCATTGTTTCCACTGTCTCCCCATCTATTTACCATGAAGTGATAGGACTTATGATCTTAGTTTTCTTTTTTTCATTTTTTATTTATTTATTTTTACTTTATTTTACTTTACAATACTCTATTGGCTTTGCCATACATCGACATGAATCCACCACAGGTGTACAATCTTAGTTTTCTGAATGTTGACCTTGGTATACGGCTCAACATTCCCTCCTCTTTTTATTTATGGGCCAAATCTTTGGCTCCTTAACAACCTGCTCATAACTAACTGTCTACCAAGTCATTGGGGAAAGGGGCGATGACTGCTCTGGCTTCTTCAAGCTGGGCAGTGGCATCATGGAGTCCCGGGTCCCAATGTCCACTCTCTGTATGGGTGCATTTACAGAGGGAGGTGAGAGTACATGGAATGATATGGCAGCTTGTTCCAGCATTGTCTGGGTTTTGGCTGGGGGATATTGTCATACTATCTAAGTCATACATTTATGTTAATATTTTCCACCACCTCCCATGTACATTTTAAATTGCTACAATGGCTTGGTTTTTAATTACATAGCTGCCACAGTAAAATTCAATGTCTTGATTTCTCTTCATTCTGTACTCTCAATCTTGTTGTTTAGTTGGTAAGTCATGTTAGACTCTTTTGCGACCCCTGGACTCTAGCCTGCCAGGCTCCTCTGTCCATGGGATTTCCCAGGCAAGATCTTCTTGACCCAGGATTGACCCCATGCTCTGCACTGGCAGGTAGATTCTTTACCGAGCCATCAGGAAAGCCCCACCCTCAAGCTACAAACTTTAAATTTCACAAACCATGTCTGTGCTCTTACCACTGTATATCTAATGTCTAGAATTCTGGTTTATTTAAAAACAATTATTGCAATCTTATAATGAAAGCTATGGAGACCAAGTGTGTGCGTTAACTCAGAAATCTGACATTTCTTTTTAAAGAATCAAGTTTGTATCTCGTGCTTCTCACATTTTTTTGGTCTGACAGATATGAACATTCCTTCATTCACCATGCATCCTGGGAGGCACTAGGCAACTTCTCTTTCAGAAAAGCCTCATCCAGTTCAAAGCTGCAGGGCCCCTTATAAAAGTTCTTGCAGATAGGGGATTTGTTTCAGAACCTCTTACAAATGCCCCTTTGGTTTCTAAAAAAGGTCAACATGGTGTCTGCTAAATGTCAAGGTAAAGGCCAACCTGGCCAATCTTGCGAGAATACTGACAACACAATTTCTCTTAGCTTTCTGCAAAATTTTCCCAGAGCCTTCCTCTTCTATTCTATAAGGTTATAAAGGGTAAACTCCAAATTTGTTTTATTTTTATATCTCCCACTATTTCTTTTATTCTTGAAGACTTCGAAGATCATGTCTTTAAATATGTTGTTTAAAGCCTTGTCCAGCATCTGTCTTTCTTGAGCTTTGCTCCTATATGGATCTCCATATTGTTTCCTCACCACGACTGAACTGAGGTTGCCATTCAGGTCAGAATATTGATCTTGAATGATTTCCATTTATCCTGGCCTTTCCTGTGGAGTCCTAGACACTGCTTTTTTTCAACTTAGTCTATCGAGTACCTGCCAGGATTTCCAATGTCTGTCCCCTTTGCTTGCATTTTACTGCCTGCCTTTGTGATTGGGTCTTGATTCAGACTGCCATTCAGATACAGCTTCGAGTTTTCTGATTGGCTGTCTGTGCCAGTGCAGCAACATTCATTTAAACTTTGCGTGAACTTCGAAACGATGGGTTCAAATGAAATCTTGGAGCCTGTTATACCGAGTGAAGTAAGTCAGAAAGAGAAACACAAATACTGTATATTAACACATATATATATGAAATTCAGAAAGATGGTAATGATGAGCCTATGTGCAAGGCAGCAAAAGAGACAGATGTAAAGAACAGACTTTTGGACTCTGTGGGAGAAGGCAAGGGTGGGATGATTTGAGAGACTAGCATTGAAACACGTATATTACCATATATAAAACAGATGATCAGTGCAAGTTTGATGCATGAAGCAGGGCCCTCAAAGCCAGTGTTCTGGGACAACCCAGAGGGATAGGGTGGGGAGGGGAGTGGGAGGGGAGTTCAGGATGGGGACACATGTGCACCCATGACTGATACATGTTGATATATGGCAAAAAGCAGCACAGTATTGTAAAGTAGTTATCCTCCAATTAAAATTAATTTTTTTTTAAAAAAGAAATCTAACCTTGTAATAGGGATGAATGTATCTGACCCCATATTAGATCTGTTTCTTTTACTTTAACCTTTGTATTCTATTGGGCTTCTCAGGTAGCGCTAGTGGTAAAGAACCTGCCTGCCGATGCAGGAAGTGTAAGAGATGCAGGTTCAATCCCTGGGTCACAAAGATCACTTAGAGAAAGGCATGGCAACCCACTCCAGTATTCTTGCCTAGAGAATCCCATGGACAGAGGAGCCTGGTGGGCTACAGTCCATGGGGTCACACAGAGTCAGACACAACTGAATAGACTTAGCACACATGCACACGTTAAAGATGTTGCCTATAATCTGAAATATATAGGATAGTCCATTCTCAAGGTTCTGACCTTTAAGGGTATACCACTTTTCCATTCATACAGCAATTAAAAGTTGCAGAGAACATAGAATAACATTTGTCTTGTTGAGGTCCATAGGAATATTGTGACCAAACCTATGTCGATGGCTATAAGAATAAAGGATTTGGCTTGCAGCAACCAATCCTAGCCCCTCCTCTTTAAGTATAAAAGAAGCCTGAATTCAAACCTGGGTGAGAAGGTCTTTGGGGACACTAGTCCCCTATCTTCTCAGTCTGCCGACTTTTCAAATAAAGTTGCTATTCGTTGCCCCAACAACTGGTCTTTCAATGGGCTTGTTGTGTGGTGAACAGTATGAACTTTGACTCAGTTGGAAAAATAAATGCATGCAGAGCTGTTTTGGTCTTTGGTGGTGGTAGGAGGAGGAGACTGAGGTCTGGAGCCTTCTCAGCCTCATCATTTCCCAAGCGAACACTGAGAACCCAAGAGCTCCTCTGAGGAGCTGGACTCAAGCCACTCTTGTTTGTCTGACCCCCACCCCCACCTCAGTTTCACTCCCTGGCCACATTCATGAGCCTTGGTTCTTTCACGCTCCACTCTCCTTTTTTAACAACCATCATTTCTTAATCTTTCACATTAACTCCTTTCTTATCCTTCATGATTCCTTGAGGGTCTTTGCGAATCTGAGCTGATTTGGTTAATTTTTTTAAAATCTATTTACATTTGGGAATTGCAAGGAAGCCAGAAAAAGAAGTGTTGGATTTTTAAAAAATACACATATGGGCTTCTTTTTATTTATTAACAGCTTTTATACATTTTCAATATTATTCCTTAAAGCAGCTGTTTCTTTGGGTTCTCTTTCACACCTGCCTATCACTTGAAACTTCCATTTGTTAATTTACAAATCAGAACTGGAAGTGATAAAAGTAAAGTACAGGTAATTTTACTAATTTAAAGTTTTACTTATATGTCTGAGAGTCATTTAGAAGCTCTGTGTAAAGCCAGCTAGGATCACAGAAAGACCACCGGCTTATTCTCCATCCCTTAAATACTATTTCTGAGATGTTAGTACTACTACAATATTTGCCAAACTTGTATTAGTTATGTTTGTGTATTCTTCCTCCACTAGACTGTAAAACTCTGAAGGGAACATTTCTTCTCTTTATCCATTATTGTACTTGGTATGATGCAAGTGAATAATAGATGCTTCAGTGAGGAAAAAGTGAAGATGAAAAAGAATCTGCCTGCACTGTAGGAGACCTGGATTTGATCCCTGAGTTGGGAAGAAGCCATTGAGAAGGGAATGGCTACCCACTCCCATATTCTTGCCTGGAGAATTTCACGGACAAGAGGAGACTGGCAGGCTACAGTCCTTGGGGTTGCAAAGAGTCGGATAGGACGGAGCAACTAACACTTTCACTTTCATGATGTGAATGAATAACAGATGCTTCAGTGGGAAAGACATCATCTCTTTATCTTTCAAAAGGTATTAAGAAGTCTATTAAAAATGTTAATTATCTTGATGTTGGAGAAAATATGATAAACTGTTAAAAAGGGAAAAAAATAATAGGGATAATGTTCCTTTTCCTAGATGGACAATAATATAATGTTCACCATTAGTCTCAAAGAAGGCACATTTTCAGATAAGTGGTTATTCAGGTTAGTGAGATGACCAAACAACAGAGCTGATGCAATACTGATAGCACTTTAATGTGGAAAATACAAGATAGAAAAATACCAAATCAAATACACACAAGGGATCGCCATACACAGTCATCCCTTGATAGCCCCAGGAAACTAGTTCTAAGAACTCGTGCAGATACCAAAATATACAGATGCCCAAGTCCCATATATAAAATGGCATAGTCCAGCAGCCCTCTGTATACCCGGTTTTGCATCTGCAAATTCAACCAACCAGGGATGGAAATTTCCATCTGCAGTTGGTACAATCCGCAGACATAAAACCCAGAAATAGAAAAGGCTGACTGTTTATGGGAAAAAAAAAACTCTCTATAAATGGACCCACACAATTCAAACACCATGTTGTTCAAGAGCTAATTGTAGTTAGAAGCCATTATCTCCATGTTCAGTTTTGACAAAAAGGATCCAAGAATGAATTTGGCCTCATTGCTAACCATAAGCAGCAACACAGCACAGCGGAGATGATGGCCATACTGATGGGTGCTAAGCACCTGCAGATCCTTGTTTCCATACATTCAATCTGAGTTGCCTCACCTGGGGTGGATCACTAAGGGCCTGGGGTGGGGGGCCTCTGACACAGCAGTTTGTTGGCCAACATGATTAGGTTGGTGTTATTTGAGTTTCTGGGCAAGGCTCTAAATAAATTTAGCTTATCCATTTATTCATTCCACAAGCATTTATTGAGACATTGAGGAATATCCAGATGAATAAACGACAGTCCTTGTCCTCAGCTGGCCACAAGTTATAGTACAATAATAAAATATGGTAAGGGCATAGTTCAGTGGGTTGCCGATAAGTCATGTGTAGACAATAATACTCTGGTACTCATGTCTGGCACTCTATGGTTTGCTGTTATTCTTTGCCTTCCAATGTGGGAATAAGCCTTTTGCAATATGCATGTTAGTTGAGATTCTGGAGAAATGTCCTCCGAAGGAATGTCCAATTGCCCTAATGATTCTAAAGTGAAATCCATGTCAGCAAATGAAACCATATGTGGTCTTACTCTTAACTATAAGCTGTTAGAATAATTAAACAAGGAGACTGTTTGCTTATGTAAGCCATACGGCATCAGTCACCAGAATCTAAGCCTGTAAATGCTTTAAGGTTATGAAATGAACACAGTAAGGACAACCAATCACAAACAGCAAACTAGGCTTTAAACTATAGCCAATCAAATAATTTCCTTTCTTTGCTTCCACATTTCTCTATATAAGTCTTTCCCTGGTTGCTGGGGGTACATTTCTAACCACTTTCCATTCGGCACTGCTTTGAATGTACTTTTGCTCAAATGAACTCTTAAAAATTTTAACATGACTCAGTTTAATCCTTTAACAAAGCAAATAGCAAAGAATCTCCAAATATTTGGGAAAGCCATCAAAAACAAAAGAATACAAAGCAAAGAGAAAAAAATAAATCTAGAGGAAATAGAGAAGATGAAAACAAGCAAAACCCACCAAGTGGAGCTGGTATCTTCCAAGAGGTAACAGAGGATATTGTATTCATAAAACAAGAAATGCCAAGAACAAGGAACAGATAGAGAATAAAAAGAACTTTTGGAAATTAAAAGTAGGCGAGCCAAAGTAAATTCAATTGAAGGATAGGGAGATGAAACCTCACAGAAAGGAGATTAAAAAAAAAACAGAGAGATTCAAAGATAAAAAAACAAGAAAGATGAGAGAGTGGTTAACCTACTCAGAAGGCACAATTTCCAACTTAGGAGTTCCAGAGAGATAAGACAGTGAGTAGAAAATTACCTAAATATAGTGGGAAATTTTCCAGAAGTAAAGGAGAGACTCTGCTTACCACAATGAGCAAAAAAATATCCAAGAGGCATATCATTATAAAATTTCATAATACCAGGCACAAAGACTTCTGGTAAAAAGGTAATAAACCCAAGTAGAAAAATAAAGGCATTATCATATAGTGGGGACAATAAGAAATATAATAGGCTATCTCCTGGTGGAAGATGACATATTGACCTCCTTTATCATTTCAATGAGTTTCTGGGAACAAGAAGTCATCCAGGGTGGTAGTACTGAAGATGAAAAAAGTCAGATTTTAGAAATATTTTGAAGATAGAGCTGGTAGGATTTGCTGATAGTTTGGCTATTAGTTGTGAGGAAAAAAGATAAGTCAAGGATAATTCCAACTTTTTGGCCTCAGAAACTGAGAGGATAGAGTAGTCTTTTATTGAGATGGGGAAGACTGTGGGAGGAGGAGCATGTAGGGGCTTGGTTTTAGACAAGTTAAGCCTGTGATATATGTATTAGTGAGCTATTGCTACATAAGAAATTAGCCCACAACGTAGTGGCCAAGAAACAAACATATACTATCTCACAGATAACAATTTAGAAGTTAGGTGGTTTAGCTGGATGCCTCTGGCTCAAGATGTCTCAAGAGGTTGCACTCAAGCTCAGTTGAGAGTCCGGGGCTCAACTTCCCAGCTCACTCATATATGACGTGGGTCCTGCTCTCTGACCACATAGGCCTCGCTGCAGGGCTGCATTATGACATGGCAGTTGGCTTTCCCTAGGGTGAATGACCCAAGGGAGAGCTAGAAAGACTGAGTGTCCAAGCGGGAAACCACAGTCTTCTATTTACATAATCTTAGACTTGACATCCCGGCATGTCTGCCAGGTCAGATGACAATTATATCTACTACTGTAGGCAATAATCCCTTAAAAGAAATGGAGTAGCCCTCATAGTCAACAAGAATTGGAAATCCAGTACTTGGGTGCAATCTCAAAAGCAACAAATGATCTCGGTTCGTTTCCAAGGCAAACCATTCAACATCACAGAAATCCAAGTCTATGCCTCAACCACCAATGCCAAAGAAGTTGAAGTTGACTGGTTCTATGAAGACCTACAAGATCTCCTAGACGTAACACCAAAAAAGAAGTCCTTATTATAGGGGACTGGAATTCAAAAGAGGAAATAAAGAGATACCTGGAGTAACAGGCAAGTTTGGCCTTGGTGTACNCGTATATTACCATATATAAAACAGATGATCAGTGCAAGTTTGATGCATGAAGCAGGGCCCTCAAAGCCAGTGTTCTGGGACAACCCAGAGGGATAGGGTGGGGAGGGGAGTGGGAGGGGAGTTCAGGATGGGGACACATGTGCACCCATGACTGATACATGTTGATATATGGCAAAAAGCAGCACAGTATTGTAAAGTAGTTATCCTCCAATTAAAATTAATTTTTTTTTAAAAAAGAAATCTAACCTTGTAATAGGGATGAATGTATCTGACCCCATATTAGATCTGTTTCTTTTACTTTAACCTTTGTATTCTATTGGGCTTCTCAGGTAGCGCTAGTGGTAAAGAACCTGCCTGCCGATGCAGGAAGTGTAAGAGATGCAGGTTCAATCCCTGGGTCACAAAGATCACTTAGAGAAAGGCATGGCAACCCACTCCAGTATTCTTGCCTAGAGAATCCCATGGACAGAGGAGCCTGGTGGGCTACAGTCCATGGGGTCACACAGAGTCAGACACAACTGAATAGACTTAGCACACATGCACACGTTAAAGATGTTGCCTATAATCTGAAATATATAGGATAGTCCATTCTCAAGGTTCTGACCTTTAAGGGTATACCACTTTTCCATTCATACAGCAATTAAAAGTTGCAGAGAACATAGAATAACATTTGTCTTGTTGAGGTCCATAGGAATATTGTGACCAAACCTATGTCGATGGCTATAAGAATAAAGGATTTGGCTTGCAGCAACCAATCCTAGCCCCTCCTCTTTAAGTATAAAAGAAGCCTGAATTCAAACCTGGGTGAGAAGGTCTTTGGGGACACTAGTCCCCTATCTTCTCAGTCTGCCGACTTTTCAAATAAAGTTGCTATTCGTTGCCCCAACAACTGGTCTTTCAATGGGCTTGTTGTGTGGTGAACAGTATGAACTTTGACTCAGTTGGAAAAATAAATGCATGCAGAGCTGTTTTGGTCTTTGGTGGTGGTAGGAGGAGGAGACTGAGGTCTGGAGCCTTCTCAGCCTCATCATTTCCCAAGCGAACACTGAGAACCCAAGAGCTCCTCTGAGGAGCTGGACTCAAGCCACTCTTGTTTGTCTGACCCCCACCCCCACCTCAGTTTCACTCCCTGGCCACATTCATGAGCCTTGGTTCTTTCACGCTCCACTCTCCTTTTTTAACAACCATCATTTCTTAATCTTTCACATTAACTCCTTTCTTATCCTTCATGATTCCTTGAGGGTCTTTGCGAATCTGAGCTGATTTGGTTAATTTTTTTAAAATCTATTTACATTTGGGAATTGCAAGGAAGCCAGAAAAAGAAGTGTTGGATTTTTAAAAAATACACATATGGGCTTCTTTTTATTTATTAACAGCTTTTATACATTTTCAATATTATTCCTTAAAGCAGCTGTTTCTTTGGGTTCTCTTTCACACCTGCCTATCACTTGAAACTTCCATTTGTTAATTTACAAATCAGAACTGGAAGTGATAAAAGTAAAGTACAGGTAATTTTACTAATTTAAAGTTTTACTTATATGTCTGAGAGTCATTTAGAAGCTCTGTGTAAAGCCAGCTAGGATCACAGAAAGACCACCGGCTTATTCTCCATCCCTTAAATACTATTTCTGAGATGTTAGTACTACTACAATATTTGCCAAACTTGTATTAGTTATGTTTGTGTATTCTTCCTCCACTAGACTGTAAAACTCTGAAGGGAACATTTCTTCTCTTTATCCATTATTGTACTTGGTATGATGCAAGTGAATAATAGATGCTTCAGTGAGGAAAAAGTGAAGATGAAAAAGAATCTGCCTGCACTGTAGGAGACCTGGATTTGATCCCTGAGTTGGGAAGAAGCCATTGAGAAGGGAATGGCTACCCACTCCCATATTCTTGCCTGGAGAATTTCACGGACAAGAGGAGACTGGCAGGCTACAGTCCTTGGGGTTGCAAAGAGTCGGATATGACGGAGCAACTAACACTTTCACTTTCATGATGTGAATGAATAACAGATGCTTCAGTGGGAAAGACATCATCTCTTTATCTTTCAAAAGGTATTAAGAAGTCTATTAAAAATGTTAATTATCTTGATGTTGGAGAAAATATGATAAACTGTTAAAAAGGGAAAAAAATAATAGGGATAATGTTCCTTTTCCTAGATGGACAATAATATAATGTTCACCATTAGTCTCAAAGAAGGCACATTTTCAGATAAGTGGTTATTCAGGTTAGTGAGATGACCAAACAACAGAGCTGATGCAATACTGATAGCACTTTAATGTGGAAAATACAAGATAGAAAAATACCAAATCAAATACACACAAGGGATCGCCATACACAGTCATCCCTTGATAGCCCCAGGAAACTAGTTCTAAGAACTCGTGCAGATACCAAAATATACAGATGCCCAAGTCCCATATATAAAATGGCATAGTCCAGCAGCCCTCTGTATACCCGGTTTTGCATCTGCAAATTCAACCAACCAGGGATGGAAATTTCCATCTGCAGTTGGTACAATCCGCAGACATAAAACCCAGAAATAGAAAAGGCTGACTGTTTATGGGAAAAAAAAAACTCTCTATAAATGGACCCACACAATTCAAACACCATGTTGTTCAAGAGCTAATTGTAGTTAGAAGCCATTATCTCCATGTTCAGTTTTGACAAAAAGGATCCAAGAATGAATTTGGCCTCATTGCTAACCATAAGCAGCAACACAGCACAGCGGAGATGATGGCCATACTGATGGGTGCTAAGCACCTGCAGATCCTTGTTTCCATACATTCAATCTGAGTTGCCTCACCTGGGGTGGATCACTAAGGGCCTGGGGTGGGGGGCCTCTGACACAGCAGTTTGTTGGCCAACATGATTAGGTTGGTGTTATTTGAGTTTCTGGGCAAGGCTCTAAATAAATTTAGCTTATCCATTTATTCATTCCACAAGCATTTATTGAGACATTGAGGAATATCCAGATGAATAAACGACAGTCCTTGTCCTCAGCTGGCCACAAGTTATAGTACAATAATAAAATATGGTAAGGGCATAGTTCAGTGGGTTGCCGATAAGTCATGTGTAGACAATAATACTCTGGTACTCATGTCTGGCACTCTATGGTTTGCTGTTATTCTTTGCCTTCCAATGTGGGAATAAGCCTTTTGCAATATGCATGTTAGTTGAGATTCTGGAGAAATGTCCTCCGAAGGAATGTCCAATTGCCCTAATGATTCTAAAGTGAAATCCATGTCAGCAAATGAAACCATATGTGGTCTTACTCTTAACTATAAGCTGTTAGAATAATTAAACAAGGAGACTGTTTGCTTATGTAAGCCATACGGCATCAGTCACCAGAATCTAAGCCTGTAAATGCTTTAAGGTTATGAAATGAACACAGTAAGGACAACCAATCACAAACAGCAAACTAGGCTTTAAACTATAGCCAATCAAATAATTTCCTTTCTTTGCTTCCACATTTCTCTATATAAGTCTTTCCCTGGTTGCTGGGGGTACATTTCTAACCACTTTCCATTCGGCACTGCTTTGAATGTACTTTTGCTCAAATGAACTCTTAAAAATTTTAACATGACTCAGTTTAATCCTTTAACAAAGCAAATAGCAAAGAATCTCCAAATATTTGGGAAAGCCATCAAAAACAAAAGAACACAAAGCAAAGAGAAAAAAATAAATCTAGAGGAAATAGAGAAGATGAAAACAAGCAAAACCCACCAAGTGGAGCTGGTATCTTCCAAGAGGTAACAGAGGATATTGTATTCATAAAACAAGAAATGCCAAGAACAAGGAACAGATAGAGAATAAAAAGAACTTTTGGAAATTAAAAGTAGGCGAGCCAAAGTAAATTCAATTGAAGGATAGGGAGATGAAACCTCACAGAAAGGAGATTAAAAAAAAAACAGAGAGATTCAAAGATAAAAAAACAAGAAAGATGAGAGAGTGGTTAACCTACTCAGAAGGCACAATTTCCAACTTAGGAGTTCCAGAGAGATAAGACAGTGAGTAGAAAATTACCTAAATATAGTGGGAAATTTTCCAGAAGTAAAGGAGAGACTCTGCTTACCACAATGAGCAAAAAAATATCCAAGAGGCATATCATTATAAAATTTCATAATACCAGGCACAAAGACTTCTGGTAAAAAGGTAATAAACCCAAGTAGAAAAATAAAGGCATTATCATATAGTGGGGACAATAAGAAATATAATAGGCTATCTCCTGGTGGAAGATGACATATTGACCTCCTTTATCATTTCAGTGAGTTTCTGGGAACAAGAAGTCATCCAGGGTGGTAGTACTGAAGATGAAAAAAGTCAGATTTTAGAAATATTTTGAAGATAGAGCTGGTAGGATTTGCTGATAGTTTGGCTATTAGTTGTGAGGAAAAAAGATAAGTCAAGGATAATTCCAACTTTTTGGCCTCAGAAACTGAGAGGATAGAGTAGTCTTTTATTGAGATGGGGAAGACTGTGGGAGGAGGAGCATGTAGGGGCTTGGTTTTAGACAAGTTAAGCCTGTGATATATGTATTAGTGAGCTATTGCTACATAAGAAATTAGCCCACAACGTAGTGGCCAAGAAACAAACATATACTATCTCACAGATAACAATTTAGAAGTTAGGTGGTTTAGCTGGATGCCTCTGGCTCAAGATGTCTCAAGAGGTTGCACTCAAGCTCAGTTGAGAGTCCGGGGCTCAACTTCCCAGCTCACTCATATATGACGTGGGTCCTGCTCTCTGACCACATAGGCCTCGCTGCAGGGCTGCATTATGACATGGCAGTTGGCTTTCCCTAGGGTGAATGACCCAAGGGAGAGCTAGAAAGACTGAGTGTCCAAGCGGGAAACCACAGTCTTCTATTTACATAATCTTAGACTTGACATCCCGGCATGTCTGCCAGGTCAGATGACAATTATATCTACTACTGTAGGCAATAATCCCTTAAAAGAAATGGAGTAGCCCTCATAGTCAACAAGAATTGGAAATCCAGTACTTGGGTGCAATCTCAAAAGCAACAAATGATCTCGGTTCGTTTCCAAGGCAAACCATTCAACATCACAGAAATCCAAGTCTATGCCTCAACCACCAATGCCAAAGAAGTTGAAGTTGACTGGTTCTATGAAGACCTACAAGATCTCCTAGACGTAACACCAAAAAAGAAGTCCTTATTATAGGGGACTGGAATGCAAAAGAGGAAATAAAGAGATACCTGGAGTAACAGGCAAGTTTGGCCTTGGTGTACAAATTGAAGCAGGGCAAAGGCTAAGAGTTTTGCTAAGAGAATGCACTGGTCATAGCAAATACTTTCTTCCAACAACACTAGAGACAACTCCAGATTGATTATATTCTTTGCAGGTGAAGATGGAGAAGCTCTATACAGTCAGCAAAAACAAGATCTGGAGCTGTCTTTGGCTCAGATCATGAACTCCTTATTGCAAAATTCAGGCTTAAATTGAAGAAAGTAGGAAAACTACTAGACCACTCAGGTATAACCTAAATCAAATCCCTTACGATTATACAGTAGAAGGGACAAATAGATTCCAGGGATTAGATCTGATAGAGTGCCCGAAGAACTATGGATGGAGGTTAGTAACCTTGTACAGATGGCAGTGACAAAAATCATCCTCAAGAAAAAGAAATGCAAGAAGGCAAAATGGTTGTCTGAGTAGGCCTTACATATAGCTTAGAAAAGAAGTTAAATGAACGGTAAAGGAGAAACGGAAAGATATACCCATCTGAATGCAGATTTCCAGACAATAGCAAGGAGAGATAAGAAAGCCTTCTAGAGTGAACAATGCAAAGAATAGAGGAAAACAATAGAATGGGAAAGACTAGAGATTTCTTCAAGAAAATTAGAGATACCAAGGAAGTATTTCATGCAAAGATGGGCACAATATAGGATAAAGACAGCAAGAACCTAACAGAAACAGAAGAGATTAAGAATATACAGAAGAACTATGCAAGAAATATCGTAATGACCCAGATAACCACAATGGTGAGGTTACTCACCGAGAGTCACACATCCTGGAGTGTGAAGTCAAGCGGGCCTTAGGAAGCATTACTACGAACAAAGCTAGTGGAGGTGATGGAATTCCATTTGAAGTGTTTCAAATTCTAAAAGATGATGTTGTTAAAGTGCTGTACTCAATATGCCAGCAGATTTGAAAAACTCAGCAGTGGCCACAGGACTGGTAAAGGTCAGTTTTCATTCCATTCCCCAAAAAAGGCAATGCCAAAGAATCAAACTACTCTACAATTGCACTCATTTCAAGTAGACTGCAAGGAGATCAAACCAGTCAACCTTGAACATTTATTGGAAGGACTGATGCTAAAGCTGAAACTCCAATATTTTGGCCACCTGATTCAAAGAACTGACTCACTGGAAAAGACCCTGATGTTGGGAAAGATTGAAGGCAGGAAGAGAAGGGGATGACAGAGTATGAGATGGTTGGATGGCATCACCGACTCAATGCACATGAATATGAGCAAGCTCTGGGAGATGGTGAAGGACAGGGAAGCCTGGCATGCTGCCATCCATGGGGTCGCAAAGAGCTGGACATGACTGAGTGACTGAACAACAGAACATGCAAGCAAAAGTAATGCTCAAAATCCTTCAAGCTAGGCTTCAACAGTACAGATCTGAGAAATTCCAGATGTACAAGCTGGATTTAGAAAAGACAGAAGAACCAGAGATCAAATTGCCAAAAATCCATGGATCATAGAAAAAGCAAGGAAATTCCAGAAAAAGATCTACTTCTGCTTCATTGACAACACAAAAGCTTTTGACTATGTGGACCACAACACATTGGAAAATTCTTTAAAAGATGGGAATACCAGACCACCTTACCTGTCTCCTAAGAAACCTGCTTGTAGGACAGGACTATTGACAGTTAGACCTGGACATGGAACAAGGGACTGGTTCCAAATTGGGAAAGGAGTACATCAAGGCTGTGTATTATCATCCTGCTTATTTTACACATAAGCAGAGTATGTCTGCTTATGCCAGACTGGATGAATCACAAGCTGGAATCAAGATTGCTGGGAGAAATGTCAACAACCTCAGATATGCAGATGACACCATCCTAATGGCAGAAAGCAAAGAGGAACTAAAGAGCCTCTTGAAGGTGAAAAAGGAGAGTGGAAAAGCTGGCTTAAAACTCAACATTCAAAAAATGGCATCATGACAAATAGATGGCAAAAAAGTGGAAACAATGACAGATTTTATTTTCTTGGGCTCCAAAATCATTGTGGACAGTGATACCGGTCAGGAAATTAGAAGATGATTGCTTCTTGGAAGAAATGCTATGACAAACCTAGACAGCTATTAAAAACAGAGACATCACTTTACTGATGAAGGTCTGTATAGTCAAAGCTATGGTTTTTTCAGTAGTCATGTATGCATGTGAGAGTTGGACCATAAAGTAGGCTGAGTGCTGAAGAATTGATGTTTTTTAATTGTGGTGCTGGAGAAGACCCTTGATACTCCCTTGGATTGCAAGGAGATCAAACATGTCAATCCTAAAGGAAATCAACCCTTAATATTCAATGAGAGGACTGACGCTGAAGCTCCAATACTTTGGCCACCTGATGCAAAGAGCTGACTCATTGGAAAAGACCCTTATGGTGGCAAAGATTGAGAGCAGGAGGAAAAGAGGGTGACAGGATGAGATGGTTGGATGGTATCACAGACCAAATGGACATGAGTTTGAGCAAGTTCTGGGAGATGATGAAGGACAGGGAAGCCTGGAATGCTGCAGTCCATGGGGTTGCAGAGAGTCAGATATAACTGAGTGACTGAACAAGAACACATTTGCCATACTCTATTCATTAGAAGTGAGGCAATATGCTCATCCCGTCCACACTCAAAGGGAGGATTATACCAAGGCATGGATACAAGGAAGTGGGGCTCACTGAGTGTCCATGTGGCAAGGTTATGTGTGCAGTTTGAAAAAATCTGGAATTTGGGGGATAAATTCAGCTAGGGAGTCATCATCAGGAAAGCATGGTATTGGGTATTTGGCATCTTAGACAATCTTGAAAGAATAGGAGGAATCAACCTGGAGTCTCTAGGAACATCTTCCAAACCATATCACAAAACTAGTCTGGTGAAGCGTGATCTGTGGCCCCTGCTGCTACAGAACTCAGAGAAATTCTGCCTTTGCCTCCGCTCAGCGCAATATAGATGTCATGTGTCCTAGCAATTCCCTCATACAACCAACTTTAGAATCAAAGTTCTCTTAGAAACATATTTTGGCTGACAGAACCAAAGTCTAGTTACTGGAAGTTGCAAATTTGATTTTTAAAATACATCTATTGTGGGCAGAAGAAACTAGTTATCATAGAGAAGTATTAAAATATAGAGGGTTCAAAAGATGTAAGGCCTCTATAAAGGACCATTGTCATCACATTCTGAAGGACCTGAGATAATTTAGCAGAAACTGGAGATCATAAATCTAACTAAAGCCACAAAGAGATGTGGATAGGTGTTAATTATGTCCACTAAAAACTCCAAAAAGGAACAAAGAACAAGAAACTGTTTGTGATCAAGATATGGGTGCAGAAATTTTAAATGTAATATTTAACTTAGGTGGAAGAAATAGAGATCTTCCAGCATATAGAAAGAAATGGAAAATCTGAAGAAAGAAGATAAGAAATACACAATCTCAATCCAACATAGCCTACATTTGACTAAGATGCTAAAAAGAAGAGAGAAAATGGAAGCCATGAAAGTATTTTTTAAACTATTTTTTAGATTTCCAGAGTTTAAGGAAGATACTTGAAAGGGTATTCTAAGTACCAAGTTTATTGAGTGCAACAGGACCTACAGAGCTTTAGTATCGTGAAATTTCAAAATACCCATGATAAATATAAAGATAATGATAAAATTGATTCCAAAAAAAGAGCCAACACTTTTATAGGGCTATCTGTGTGTGAGTAGCTGTTTTAACTTGATATATACTAGGTAATTCAATTCTCAAAATAGACCTATGAGTTAGCTGCCGCTTCTACTACCACTACTGTTATTATTATTACCACTTTTTACATGAAAAGTCAGAAGAATTTACCCATGGATATAAAACTAGCAGATAGCAAACTAGGATTCAAAGTGTAACTGAGTAGAACCCTATGGGGTCTTCCCAGGACAGATGCTCACCCCACCCCTATGTTCTCTGCCTACCTCCTGTCTGTAGAAAAACTTTATCTAAAAAATAAATTTAGTCAGAGCAGTGAGAAAATGCTGCAAGAAAAACAGTCAAGCAAGACAAAACAATAATTGTTTAGCCATTAAACAAAGTCAAGGACTTCAGTTCCTCCTCAAGGGCTATGGATAATACTTTGAGCCATATCTTTGAACTGTTTGGCAGATGCTGAACTGCCACCAGGTGGAAGAAGTTAACCGTATGCTGCCCACAGCACGTAGACCCCAGATCATGTGGAACCATAAGGGCTAGCCGACCAGAGATCCGTGGCTCAGATAGTATTCCAACCTCAAGTGAGGTATGACCACTATCTGGAATTGTGTGACTGAGACAACCATCTCTGAAAATCATTTACCCCCTCCCCAGGATGTAGCCCTTTCCTCTTTTCCCCAAAATCTCCAAACAAAACCTGAGGAGTTGCTTCTTTGAAACCTTGGATTCACGGAAATTTCTCCCCAGAATCACCAACGTCTTTAATAAACCTATTTTTCCTTTTACCCAACACTTGACTCGTAGTATTGGATGCTGAGCAACAAACAAACCTCAGTTTGGTAACAAAACCCAGCAGTCTGGGGACGTCCCTGTTTGTCCGGTGGTTGGGAGTCTGCCTGCCAATTCATGGGGCACAGGTTCAGGCCCTGGTCCAGGAAGACCCTGCATGCTGAGGAGCAGCTAAGCCAGCACACTGCAACTACTGAGCCCACACCCTCTAGAGCCCACGAACCATAACTGGAGCCACAGCGCAAGAGCCACAGCGTGCAGTGAATAACCTGCATGCCGCACCTGAGACCCAGCGGAGCCAGGTAAACACACACGGAAACAGCAAAGCCCAGCAGTTTGGCTTAGTACTCTTAACCACTACTTTTCAATTACACTAAATTCTAGAAGGCAGTTGAGAAATACCTTCAAAGTGGTTCTGAATGAAGGTGATTTTGATTGTAAAATTAACCAAGCCACTAATCAGATTATTACAGGCATATAATACATATTCATATATGCAAAAATTCAGCTATCCCAAAACCCATTTTCAGCCATGCAGAAACTCAGATAAGCAAAAACTTATTTTTAGATATGCAAACACCTATGTTTTCTGGGAAAGGAACTTGAAGCTCTACTTTGGCAAAAGGAAAAATAAATCAAAGACAGACAGTGACGTGAGCTACAAGCACAGTGAAACTCAAGAGTGTAACAAAAAGTACTCACAGGATAAGGTCTATGCACATGGCCTAGAAAAAGCCAGTGCATATTCCTGGCTTCAAAATGTATCAAACAGCTGGAAGATATTAGTGATTGGGGGTGAGTGGGAAATTATCTTATCAACAAGAAAGAACAAATTTTAAAACACCAGGGGTACAAAACAGTACAAAAGTATTCGTTCCAAAAGCAAAACAAACTCTACACGGCAGGATTGAAACTGTTTGATGGAGTTTAGAGGAAGAGAAATGGATTTGACTTTGACTCTTGGAATATCCCCACTGATATGAAATTGGATTTTCTATCTTGCATGGCCAGTCAACCTGCCCCACTTCTTCATCAAACAGTATTTTAACATAACTTTTAAAACTGTTTTCCATTTAGATAAACAAAGTAACCAAACAGCTAACTGGACTTGGAAAGAAAAGAGGAGTAGAGGAATATGTAGGCACGTATATTCCTTTATCTTACACATCAGTAAGTAAAAGCACGGTATCTAAAGAGTATGAGCCGAGAAACAAGTCTAAGCATGTTACTTAAAATTATAAAAGTAACCAAAGTAAGAACCAGTCATTAGAAAATACAACCAACAAAAATCAGGAGGAGGGTATCAGAAAAGAAGATGGTGCCAGTGAATTAAATTTCACATTTTTCACCTTGGAAATTCATAGACATTGCTTAAAACCAAGAAATCACGAAGCAGAAGTATAACCATACATTTTGGCGTCGGAGGTAGCCATGATAAGACTTTGAAATAGTCAGTGGGGCTTACCTGTGAGCAGAAGGGCTGGGCATGGGCAGGAAGATTTTATCTCCATATTATTGCAATTTCAATTTCCAGATGCATTTTGAAAGAAATTTCCAAAGGGTGATACTCCCCTCAAAAAAAAACTGGGGAAATGGGGAACTGCTAGCCCACAGCATTCACAAGTACTGGCCATTCCACAGATGAGAAACTCAGTTCCAGGTGGCAGATATTTCGGTTTGAGGCCAATTCATATTTTTCCTCTTGGAATGAGGCAGATATGATGTCTGTGTTTTGGCCAGTGCACGGACTTGGGCCTGGAGAGGGGCTGCAGCTAGCATCTGACGCGTAACTGCTGCTGCTCCGTGGGCCATGCACAGCGCAGGCCCTGGAAGGGCGCCCTGCTCTGGACTTCCACGGTTCTGCAGCTTTGGGACCCCTGGGAGATTTGACAGGCAACACCAGGTGCTGAGGGCAGGTGCTCCCTCCCCAGGTGGTATCTTGAGCTTTTAGCTTGAGCTAGGAGATACTGGGCTGAAGAACCTGAGAGAATAATTGTTGGAATGAACCGAGAAAAGACCCTCCCTGCCCAGGACCACCTAGAAATCCCTGGGTGAGACATAGAGAGGGAGCTGGGGGTTCTGTGATGTACAAACTGAGTGCTAAGGAGACGTTTGAGTAAGTACCACAAACATATTCTAACCATGAGACCTTACCTGTACTCAGGTTGGTGAGGTCGAAGGAAACTTGATCACCTTTACCCAGCTTTCAAATTAGCATTACCATCATCATCCTATTTGGTTGAAACGCAGTATAACAACAAGTGTGCTTTATCTTGGGCTTCCCAGGTGGCGTTAATGCAGGATACTTAAGAGATGGGGTTCATCCTTGGGTCGGGAAGATCCCCTGGAGGAGGCCATGGAACCCAATCAGGTATTTTTGCCTGGAGAATCCCCATGGACAGAGCAGCCTGAAGGGCTACAGTTCATAGGGTCACAGAGTCAGACACAGTGGAAGCAACGTAGCACACACAGGCTTTATTTCACTTTCTTCTTGGATGCACAAGAAGTGTGTACTGGTGCCCTGTTCCAGCTTTGCCATTCTGAGCTTGCTATCCATAGTGTAGTCCACAAACACAAGCAGCGCACCTGGGAATCTTTCATGAACGCAGACTATGGAGCCTCACCGTAAGCCTGCTGAGCCAGGATCATCACTCCCACCCCCACTCCCGTGATCGATAAAAGCATTAAAGTCTGCGGAGCCCTCCTCTGAAGGGGTAGTTCTTAACCTGGCTGCACTTTAGAATCATCTGGAATATTGAAAACCTTTGAAAGTCCAGACCCCACCTTAAGCAATTAAATCAGAATCTCTGAGTGTGGAACCAGGTGGCCGTATTTTAGAACAGCTTTCCAGGTGATCCTAATGGTCAGCTAGTGTTGAAAACCTTTGCTCAAAGAATCAGTCTGCTTAGGTTTCATGAAAGCGTTTACCATGACTGTCCCCTTACAGATTCAAATATGCATCCTTCTCCTTCTCTTTGCCACGGGTTTACCTACCTCTGGCTCCCTCTTTCTCCAGAAATGATTCCTCGTGGAGTGCTGGACAGGAGTCAGACACGGAAGAAAATAAAGGGAAGCAGCACGGGTGATGGGGGTCCTCCCTCATGGGGGATGAGGAGGCCAGCCCTGACACCAGCGAAAGCTCGTGTCCAAGGGAAACGAGGGGCTTCCCTGCTGGTCCAGTGGTTGGACGTCCACCAGCCAAGGCAGGGGACATGAGTTCTGTCCCTGGTGTGGGAGGACCCCACGTGCCTGGGAGCAGCTAAGCCCACGTGCCACAGCCATTGAGCCCGTGTGCTCTAGCGTCTGTGCTCAACAAGAGTAGCCCTGTGTGCACTGCCCACACGCACGGCAACTCGAGAAAGCCCACACGCAGCAATGAAGACCAAGCACAGCCAAAATAAGTGACTTTCTAAAATGTGAGATGAGGGAGGGAGCACTATGAAGGACTTCGATGGTTGGGCATCTATTATTTAATGGGCATCTGTTACTTAAAGTCTATTTAATGTGGTGGAGGAAGACGAAGCCATTGACGATGGGGGAGAGGTGGGGAGGAAGGTGTGATGAGAATTTAGCTTGGTGAAGGTGATAGTTGCTCAGCTGTGTCCTACTCTTTGCGACCCCATGGGACACTGAATCTATATCTGAAAATACATCCTTATCCACTTCAGACATTGAAATGATGCTCACTTAGGTATTCGTATGAAAATATCTACCAAGGCGTTCCCCATACCAGTCTGCTCTGGAGCCCATAATGAAATCCAATAAATGCTTGCTAATTACATTCCCTAATTAACTGTGAGACTGCCTAATCCACAGGTCAGAGCTTTGTATAGTCAATAACTGTGTTAAATAGCCTCAGTGACTTATGTATGATGTCTAATTTTGGTGTTCTTTATACCCATGAGCCTACACAGAATAGTTTTAAATTCCTGCAGGATGGTTAATCCCCTGGAGTAGGAAATGGCAACCCACTCCAGTATTCTTGCCTGGAAAATTCCACAAACAGAGAAGCCTGGCAGGGTAAGTTCCATGGAGTTGCAAAGTGTAGGACACAGTTGAGCACGCATGCACAAACATGATTAATGTGCTGATTCCTCTGAGAACTTAACCACATTTTCCTTGTCCTGAATTTATTTGACCTTCTGGATTAAGTGACCAAAAAATTGAAATCTCTTCGTGTGAAATGTTTCAGAATCTTTGAATTAAAACTCAAAATCAACCCTACTGGTGTTTCCTGCTCACAAAGGTGACAGATGAAAGAAAAGTGACTAGACTTCTATCCTTCAGAACCGCTTGAAAAAGAACTTTTGTAACTTGAGTTAGCAGTTTTATGAGTCAAGATCCTCTCCAGCTAATCAAAGCATCTCCATTCACCAAATTAAGTGGGCCCAAAATGTCCCTTTACTTTCGTGGGCGTGTATCCCTGATGCTGGGAAAGATAGAAAGCAGGAGGAAAAGGGAATGACAGAAGATGAGATGGTTGGATGGCATCACCGACTCAATGGGTATGAGTCTGAGCAAACTCTGGGAGATGGTGAAGGACAGGAAAGCCTGGTGTGCTGCAGTCCACGGGGTCGCAAAGAGCTGGACACGACTGAGGGACTGAACAACAGCACATGCTAGCGAAGTAATGTGCAAAATCCTGAGCAACTGAACAACACTGTTAATAGACTTGAGGGCACCATCTTACTTCTGGCACATTTCAATGGATGTGGTTGAGATGGTTGGCTCCAAAGGACAGCTTACTCCAATAATCTGATCGAGAGCAGGGTGGAACAGAGTAACTAAAGTTTTAGTTAATATATTTTATTGCATGCTAGAGCTTAAGACGGAGAAGGCAATGCCAACCCACTCCAGTACTCTGGCAAACCTATTGACGGAGGAGCCTGGTGGGCTGCAGTCCATAGTGTCGCTAGAAGTCGGACACAATTGAGCAACTTCACTTTCACTTTTCACTTTCATGCATTGGAGAAGGAAATGGCAACCCACTCCAGTGTTCTTGCCTGGAGAATCCCAGGGACTGGAGAGCCTGGTGGGCTGCCGTCTCTGGGGTCGCACAGAGTCGGACACGACTGAAGCGACTTAGCAGCAGCAGCAGAGCTTAAGAAGATATCATGGTGTGTAATTCTCAATAGAACAAATTATATTTTGCCCAATACATGTTTGATAGAAGTTTTGGAAGCCTAGGAAATGCAATTAAGAGCTCTTGTCCTGTATGATCCTGACAAGTACACACAAAAGGCTTCAGTTGCTCACCTTAAAAGAATGCAAGAAGTCCTTAAATCACTATCCTGTCAAAATGTCAATCAACTTAGTATTAACTGATAGTGATGACAGTAAGCTGATGATGAGGACACTACAAACATATATGACACCCTCTGTCATAATCACTAGAGTCAAGTGAATACTCCAAACACAAATTTCACTTGAAAACCCCATTTAAAACATACTTTTGGAAGTCCAGGATTGCTTTTTTTATAGGACATAACTTTCTAAAAATACAGTAGTAGTCATACATGTTCCCTATAGAAAATTTTAGAAAATATAGAGAAACTCAAAGAGAAAAGAAAAGCATCAGAAATCTCACTATAACCAACATTATTTTGATGTGTTTCTTTCCAGTTTTATAAAAATGCATTAGGTACACATCACACATGGGCTTATCTTTCTCCCACCCCCCAACCCCTACTCTCATCCTCTTGCTCAAAGTCACTGTGAGTCCTGTGGCAGGCCCCTACTCCTTCTGTCCCCAGAGCATGTCTGGTGAAAGCTGGGGCCTTCGCTTGATGCCCCCTGATATCCAGCAGTCTACAGCAAGGGAGGGTGCTGTGGCTCACACACCGTAAGGCAGGAGACCAGCCTCTCCAACGACCTTTTCCCTGAAGCACGTCCTTTGATAACTGACTCAATGGCTGCAGCAACATCACACTCAGTTTGGGAGAGGAGGAGTTGACTAGTTGCATATACTGGTTTACTGGACTGGTACTGGCCCACTTTTGCCTTCTGTACCAGGGCTGTGTGGTGCGCAGGCCCCACAGCTGACTCAGTTAGTTGGGTAGAGGTGTCCATGCTTTTTCAGGCACTCAAGTGACTCACATGCAGTAGTGAGAAACCCTGGCTAGGCCTACAGGGCTGTGCCACACAGACCTCACTCACATCCGAATTCTCTCCGTTTCTCTCTTCTTCCACTGGCCTCCCCAGCCTGTCCCTTCTCCCCCGGAGCACAAAGCCTGCCACTCACCCCTGTAGAAACCGCAGGCTCACCAAGACTTGCTACTGTCTTGCAACTTTCCCCTTCTAAGAACACCAGTGGCTGTACCCCCTGCAGTTTCCTTTGACTCCACCAGGGGCAGCAGTGAGCCTGGATCTCAGTGGCCAGTACTCCAGTTCATTGGGGTTGACATGAAGATCCTAAGGATATGGATAAATGTGAGTACTCATGCTGTTTTCCTAAAACAAGCTCTGACATCATAGGCCTTACTTTTGTAAGAATTCATTTCCTTCCTGCAGTATTGATTCCTCCCTGCATGGGCTGTGTTATAGTTTCCTTGCCTTAATTTACCAGAATTGGTAAACCCAAGCTGCTTCTTTGTTTCTCCTTAATCTCTAGGTGAGGGTTGGTAGAACACAATCCACAATAAGATCAAACTGCATATATCTTGAGTTTTCACTTTTATTGTGAAAATTTCACCCATGTCATTAAATGTTTGGGGAAAATATGATCACACATGATGATGTATATTTTACATATATTTTGAAAACTGGCTGCCATAATTTTTAAACCATTCCTCTATTGTTGGACATCTAGTTTGTTTACAGTTTTTACTCTTATCAACAACTGCTGTCAATTTTCTTATATATACCTCTTTGACCCCTTCAGAGATTATTTACTGAGAATGGCAAGTACCTCGTTTCATTCTTGGAAATCTCCTCAGCACTAACAGCAGGAGTGGCTTCACATATGTTGTATAGTGAAAACTCATTAACTCCACTCATGGTCTAGATCAGCTTGCATTGGAGCCCTATAAAAACTGTCTCTTTACTATTAAGCTATACAAAATCACAAGATTGTGCCAAATCCAATTAGCATCTATCATGAGCTAGGCATCTCACATTATGTTATATTCAATTTCCAAAATGCTATTAGCAGAAACCATTAAGGCATTAGGGAATCAAAGCACAAGTAATAATTTTAAAAAACCACACACTTTCCAATGAATGTATATATCGTGTATTATCTATTCATCTGCTATAGCAACAAAATCTCCTGTTCAAATGATGGCCTTTTGAGAGGAACTATGTAACAAACCTTAGCTTATACTAGGGCCTCCCTGGTGGCTCAGACGTTAAAGAATCTTCCGCAATGTAGGAGACCTCAGTTGGATCCCTGGGTTGGGAAGATTCCCTGGAGGAGGGCATGGCAACACACTCTAGTATTCTTGCCTGGAGAATTCCATGGACATAGGAGCCTGATGGGCTACAGTCCATGGGGTCGCAAAAAGTTGGACACAACGGAGCCACTTTCACTTTAAGCAGTTTAAGCTACTTTCTTGGTGCCTTATATGATGTATATCATCATGTGCAAATCAGACCATCAAGTCCAGATTTGACAGTTACAAACAATACATACACACACACTCACATCAGTGCACACATTCACATTATGTATGACACTAATACCCCAGCACTGATAGAACAATCAGCTGTTGATTTGCCAAGAGGAGGAGAAAGGCAGGACAGAGGAAATCTACATCTCAAAGCTACTTGACTACTGCCTTTGTGGAAAAACAGAATAACAAAAAGCAAAACAGGGAATCACCTTTCAAGCCTTTAGTTTTACCATCACCACAAAATAGAGCATGCATGCAAAGTCGATTCAGTTGTGTCCGACTATCTGTGACCCCGTGGACTGTAGCCTGCCAGGCTCCTCTGTCCAGGGCGAGTATGCTGGAGTTGCCATTTCCTCCTCCAGGGGATCTTCCCGACCCAGGGATCGAAGCTGTCTCTCTTAAGTCTCTTGCATTGGCAGACAGGTTTGGAAGCCCACCACGGGGTAGACTGAACTCAAATGCTATTTTAATCTCAACACATCCCTGGGCCCAGAGTTTCTCACGGAATACAGGTCAACCTGACCAAGATTTAGACTGAATCCATTTACTTCTCGTTCCTGCAGCTGTTTCCATTCTCTGTGGTTTTACCTGACAGAAACTTCTTGATATGAGGGGAAAATAAATTTGCTGTATTCAATCTAAGAATATCCTACTTCCTAGGGACGACTGGAGATTTACCATTAAAAAAAAAATCCAAGTGTTTCCTATGCATATTCTGTGTGTAACAGGCTATTTTTAGGCCCTTAGATCTCTATGTTATATAACTTTACCTTGCAACTTTTACTTCCTAAAGTACCAAGTTATAGTAACACACAGTATAAGGAAAAGGTTGCTTCCTGATCTATTCTTAGCAGTTGATAAAATAACTTTTCAGGTCACTTTACCTAGGATGTGAAGATTGGCTTGGTGTATACCCTAGAGATGCCAGTCCTCTCCTCTGCCCTCTAAGAGGGCTTACACAGGCAGCCAATTACCTGGGACCCCTGACTTTATTGGGCTTCCCTGGTAGCTCAGATGGTAAAGCGTCTGCCTACAATGCAGACCTGGGTTCGATCCCTGGGTTGGGAAGATCCCCTGGAGAAGGAAATGGCAACCCACTCCAGTATTCATGCCTGGAAAATCCCATGGGCCAAGGAACCTGGTGGGCCTCCCTGGTGGCTCAGACAGTAAAGCGTCTGTCTACAGTGTGGGAGACCCAGGTTCAAGCCCTGGGTTGGGAAGATCCCCTGGAGAAGGAAATGGCAATCCACTCCAGTACTATTGCCTGGAAAATCCCATGGACAGAGGGGCCTGGTAGGCTACAGTCTATGGGGTCGCAGAGTTGGACACGACTTCACTTTCACTTTCACTTTCACTTTCCTGACTTTATCGGCCCTGGCTGACGCCAGATCCAAGGTGAGTCACTCAGGTCTTCTGCCCTGTGCTGCTGTGCTTAGTCACTCAGTGAGTCCAGCTCTTTGCAACTGCAGGGAATGCAGCCCTCCAGGTTCCTCTGTCCATGGGGATTCTTCAGGCAAGAACACTGGTGTGTGTTAACAATTCTGATACCCCAACACATGTGTACTGGAACTGAACAATGAAGTAAATACATAGCAGATGGTGAGCCAGAGATGTGTATAAGAGACAGGAGCCTACACAGAATAGTTTTAAATTCCTGCAGGATGGTTAATCCCCTGGAGTAGGAAATGGCAACCCACTCCAGTATTCTTGCCTGGAAAATTCCACAAACAGAGAAGCCTGGCAGGGTAAGTTCCATGGAGTTGCAAAGTGTAGGACACAGTTGAGCACGCATGCACAAACATGATTAATGTGCTGATTCCTCTGAGAACTTAACCACATTTTCCTTGTCCTGAATTTATTTGACCTTCTGGATTAAGTGACCAAAAAATTGAAATCTCTTCGTGTGAAATGTTTCAGAATCTTTGAATTAAAACTCAAAATCAACCCTACTGGTGTTTCCTGCTCACAAAGGTGACAGATGAAAGAAAAGTGACTAGACTTCTATCCTTCAGAACCGCTTGAAAAAGAACTTTTGTAACTTGAGTTAGCAGTTTTATGAGTCAAGATCCTCTCCAGCTAATCAAAGCATCTCCATTCACCAAATTAAGTGGGCCCAAAATGTCCCTTTACTTTCGTGGGCGTGTATCCCTGATGCTGGGAAAGATAGAAAGCAGGAGGAAAAGGGAATGACAGAAGATGAGATGGTTGGATGGCATCACCGACTCAATGGGTTTGAATCTGAGCAAACTCTGGGAGATGGTGAAGGACAGGAAAGCCTGGTGTGCTGCAGTCCACGGGGTCGCAAAGAGCTGGACACGACTGAGGGACTGAACAACAGCACATGCTAGCGAAGTAATGTGCAAAATCCTGAGCAACTGAACAACACTGTTAATAGACTTGAGGGCACCATCTTACTTCTGGCACATTTCAATGGATGTGGTTGAGATGGTTGGCTCCAAAGGACAGCTTACTCCAATAATCTGATCGAGAGCAGGGTGGAACAGAGTAACTAAAGTTTTAGTTAATATATTTTATTGCATGCTAGAGCTTAAGACGGAGAAGGCAATGCCAACCCACTCCAGTACTCTGGCAAACCTATTGACGGAGGAGCCTGGTGGGCTGCAGTCCATAGTGTCGCTAGAAGTCGGACACAATTGAGCAACTTCACTTTCACTTTTCACTTTCATGCATTGGAGAAGGAAATGGCAACCCACTCCAGTGTTCTTGCCTGGAGAATCCCAGGGACTGGAGAGCCTGGTGGGCTGCCGTCTCTGGGGTCGCACAGAGTCGGACACGACTGAAGCGACTTAGCAGCAGCAGCAGAGCTTAAGAAGATATCATGGTGTGTAATTCTCAATAGAACAAATTATATTTTGCCCAATACATGTTTGATAGAAGTTTTGGAAGCCTAGGAAATGCAATTAAGAGCTCTTGTCCTGTATGATCCTGACAAGTACACACAAAAGGCTTCAGTTGCTCACCTTAAAAGAATGCAAGAAGTCCTTAAATCACTATCCTGTCAAAATGTCAATCAACTTAGTATTAACTGATAGTGATGACAGTAAGCTGATGATGAGGACACTACAAACATATATGACACCCTCTGTCATAATCACTAGAGTCAAGTGAATACTCCAAACACAAATTTCACTTGAAAACCCCATTTAAAACATACTTTTGGAAGTCCAGGATTGCTTTTTTTATAGGACATAACTTTCTAAAAATACAGTAGTAGTCATACATGTTCCCTATAGAAAATTTTAGAAAATATAGAGAAACTCAAAGAGAAAAGAAAAGCATCAGAAATCTCACTATAACCAACATTATTTTGATGTGTTTCTTTCCAGTTTTATAAAAATGCATTAGGTACACATCACACATGGGCTTATCTTTCTCCCACCCCCCAACCCCTACTCTCATCCTCTTGCTCAAAGTCACTGTGAGTCCTGTGGCAGGCCCCTACTCCTTCTGTCCCCAGAGCATGTCTGGTGAAAGCTGGGGCCTTCGCTTGATGCCCCCTGATATCCAGCAGTCTACAGCAAGGGAGGGTGCTGTGGCTCACACACCGTAAGGCAGGAGACCAGCCTCTCCAACGACCTTTTCCCTGAAGCACGTCCTTTGATAACTGACTCAATGGCTGCAGCAACATCACACTCAGTTTGGGAGAGGAGGAGTTGACTAGTTGCATACACTGGTTTACTGGACTGGTACTGGCCCACTTTTGCCTTCTGTACCAGGGCTGTGTGGTGCGCAGGCCCCACAGCTGACTCAGTTAGTTGGGTAGAGGTGTCCATGCTTTTTCAGGCACTCAAGTGACTCACATGCAGTAGTGAGAAACCCTGGCTAGGCCTACAGGGCTGTGCCACACAGACCTCACTCACATCCNTCATTTCCAATCCCTTCTTTCCAGCTTGGAAGCTGCTAACCAGTCTCCCAGGCCAGGAAAATCCTGCTCAGGTAGGACTACTCTTAGATCTTTCCAGACTCCCAGCTGGATGGCAGATTTGGAGCTTAAGAGCCAAACATTATGTCAATTTACTCTGTGATTCCTCCAACACACTTCACCTTCCAGTCATCTTGGTGGAGGAGATTCACAACAGTCCCTACTTACAATGTCATCTTGTCCCCAAGGCCTTGCTCTCACCCCATGGATCCGCCCTGTTCACCCCTGAAGCCGCCCTCCTCCTGCGGGGGCTNCCAACACACTTCACCTTCCAGTCATCTTGGTGGAGGAGATTCACAACAGTCCCTACTTACAATGTCATCTTGTCCCCAAGGCCTTGCTCTCACCCCATGGATCCGCCCTGTTCACCCCTGAAGCCGCCCTCCTCCTGCGGGGGCTGTTTCCCCTCAGATGGCAGCTCCTTCTATTGATGACTGCGGGGAGGACAGGCCAGGACACTGTGTCTTCAGGTTGCTGTGGAAGGAGGCCGTGGCCCTGAAAGGGTGTCCTGAGTCCCAGGGCCCCGAGCTTTGGTCTTGGGCTCCCACCCACAGGCCCTGCTGACATGTGGGCTGTACAGCCAAGTGCTCAAAGCCACAGCTTTGGTATTGTTATTTGAGTTCCCACTCCTTTCCATGGAACTTTGTGGTAGACATTTGGTTCCCTGAGCCTTATTTTCTCTTTTGTCAAATGGTAAGCAGTGCAATGTACAATTCCTGTTCTAAAAACTGGGGGGTCAGATCTCCAGAATTCAGAATTTTTCTACTTCAGACAGGTGACATGGTGCGTCTACTGTATATGACATCACACTTCACTGGGGTCTGAAAGCACCTTGTGATCAAGAATAGTAGCATTTCTGCAACTGAACTTTTGAAGTTTAACACTAAGTGAAATAAATAAAGATCGTAACTTGTCTCATGTTCATTCAGGTAAAATGTTCTTACCAAACAAAATTTTAAAACTCTTTTGGATATTTCACAGCTTTGAAGGTTAGGATTACAGATAAGGACCATCCTACCCTGTGTCTCTGACAGCAAAGGCAAAAAGTTCAAAGAGATAAGTAATGTTCATGGTTTGATGCCAGACCCAACCCAGCTGTGAGCTTGGGATAAGACAAGTCTTGTGACAAGATCAAGGGTGATGAGTGGGGAGAACCATTCTGGAACAGCTTTGCTCTAAGTGTCTGGGCCGTTGGTTCCAACTCTGCAGATCCTGAGCCTCAGTTGACACTGAACCCTGAACTTTTTCTACTTGTCTGACTCAGTCCACCTCCTGAGCTCCTTCACAAAGACCACAGCCATCCTGATCTCAGTGATCCACAGGACCACATGATCATCCTCAGGCCTGGCCTCTGTGACCATCATGGGCTACTTCTTCCGCCTGCTGCAGCTGCTCTCCACCTGTGTGGCCTTGTCCCTGGTGGCCAGTGTGAGCGCTTGGAGTGCGGACCTAAGTAACTGGTCCATGTTCATCTGGTGCTTCTGCTTCGCCGTGACCCTCCTCAGTCTCTTAGTTGAGTTAAGTGGACTCCAGAAGGCATTTTCTTGGTCCTGGGACAACTTCCTCATCACCTACACCTGCTTCTCTGCCCTCGTCTGCCTCTCAGCCTCCATCATGTACCCCATCATCTATCTTCAGACGTTGAGCCATGACACCCAGTGGAACCATGCTGTCGCCGCCACTGTGTTCTCCTGTATTGCTTCAGTGGCTTATGCCTTGGAAGCAGTCTGGACCTGCGTCAACACTAGTGAGCTCTTCTGCTCCTTTATAGGCCTGCTCAAAAAGCTAGAGATCACAGTGGCCTGTGGCATCCTCGCCTTCATCAGCAACACCTTCCTGTACATGCAGCACCTGGCCCTGGTGTGGTGTGTGGCCGTGTACTCCATCTGCTTCATCCTGGGGGTCATATCTTTATTGCGGCACCAGTGTGACTGTCACGAGAGTCTGCCCTCCTCCCGTTTTGTGTTTGGGCAGACCGTGCTCGCCGTCCTCCTCTACACCACTGCTGCTGTCCTCTGGCCTCTCTATCAGTTCAACGAGCAGTTTGGCGGGAATCCGCAGCGGTCCAGAGATGCAAGCTGCGGTGTTGGGTACAGCATGTGCATCTGGGACCAACAGCTGGCTGTGGCCATCCTGACAGCCATCAACCTGCTGATTTACGTGGTGGACCTGGTGATCTCGGCCTCCCGGATCTGAGGCTCTGCCCGGAGGCTCCTGATTGCCTCTTCTCACCGAAGGTTTCTTTGCCGAGCTCTGACATTCTCTGATGTCTTCTTCCTGGCTCCCTCTCTCCCTCCTCACGTCCTGCCCCACTCATCTCACTCTCCTTTTTGTTTCCTTCCCTCCTTCTGCTCCGTCTCCTTCCTGTTTTGTGAGGTTGCCCACACCCTGTTTTGCCTTTTTCTCATTTTTTTCTACACTTTCTACTCTTTGTCCCATTTTGGGTCATTCTTAGTTTTCTCATCTCCTGTGTCCTGACCACTTCTCCCCATCTTCCTTCTTCTGATCCATCAGGACCTGAGACTCCTTCCTCCTCTGCCCACCGCCCCCTCCCGCCTCCTGAGGTGCTGACTCCACAGCACACAGCCCTCTGTGCAGCTGTTCACACCTTGGGCCTCCGGAGGTCCTCACTGCCAATGTCTGTCTGTCCCCCTGGCAGTGCGTTAGTTGGTGTGTGTATGTGTGTTTGGTAGGGAGGAGGAGGGAGGTTATAGTTAGGGATTGGGCCACCTTTCTTCCTGTGTAAGGTGGTATACTGTGTCCCTCCACTTTAAGATAAAAGAAAAAGTCCGGAGGTCAATAATTTCCAGTGAGTTGTAAGCTTAAAGCAGAGACCTTGGATCCAGAGGCCCTACCTGATGCTCTGTCCTACCTGAGATTGGCTCCAGAATATTGTGGACTCATTAAATAGCTGCTGCCTAGAGCTCATTTTAAAGCTAGTGAAGGGTAGATGGCTTCCAGTCCAACTACTTTCTGGGGAATCAAAAACTGAACTGGCAAAGAGCTGCAGTTTCTTGAAGACAACACTCCAAAGTATTTCAGAGGTGCAGCGATCGATGTGACCCACCATCCTCAGTGTTAAAAACAGCAGGTCCTGCCTCTGCAGGGAGAACATGGACACTGCCAGCCTTGAAGTTGATGTTAGACTGGGTACAGTTTCTGTTCTTTTTTTTATCACAAAGGTAAAAATTACTGTGTGGCCTTATTCTTAAGGGGGAAGTGCCTTTCAACCCTTTTTGGATTAGCAGGCGGGTTGGTTGAGTGGGTATCATTGCTTCAGTAGTCAAAGTATTAATGATTGCTTTCCTTGACTGTGTGTTGCACACACAAGTTTCTGTGTGCCAGTTGCTTTCTACTTCTGTTTCTGCTTCTCTAGGATTCGCATATAATGTGATCTCTATGCGTGCTCGCTGAGTCACTCCAGTCATGCTTGAGTCTTGACTATCCCATGGACTGTAGCCTGCCAGGCTCCTCTACCCTTGGGATTCTCCAGACTAGAATATTGGAGCAGGTTGCCATGACCTCCTCCAGGAGAACTTCCCAACCCAGGGATTAAACTCACATCTGTTATGTCTCCTGCATTCGCAGGTGGGTTCCTTACCACTAGGGCCACCTAAATGTGTAAAAAATTTAAAAATTCCCTGGAGCTTCTGGTTCGCATCAGTCCCTGCTCTGAATCATAGAGAGAAGCCTTCTCCTCCTGCATCCGCAATGTACTTTTTAAAACCTCAATAGAAAGATAGAAATATCTCCATAATATTAACATAATCTAATTGACTCAAATTTGTCTAGAGTTCAGAAGCAACTAAGTAGATTTCCATTCTCACCCAAACAACTCTCCCTGCAAGCCTGTCTTACTGTCTCCTAATTCTACATTGGCCAGAGCCTAGGAGCTTGGCCCAGCCATGGAAAAGTAGCCTATGGGTCCTACCCCATTGCCCAATACCCTGTCCCCTAGCTATTAAAAGGCCCCTGTCAGAACCTGGATGCCTTTCTGTAAAGCTGTGCGCATGCTCTGTGTGTGTTCCAGGCCACGGATGCACTGACACCAGCAGCCCTTTATAGTAACTAGTGGCTAAAGTCTCCTGTCTTCAGATACAGGGTCTCAGAGCGCAGCATCCTGGCGTCACCAGGGCCAGAGGAGCCAGGCAAGCAGAGCTGTGGGGGAGCGGAGGGAAGGCCCCCCACTGCCGCCCCTCACTGTTGTACTGGGAGGAAGCGTGAGCTCTTCATGTAGTGGAAGTTGGGGTGGTGGAGGAGGGCTCCCAGGAGGGGCTTTCTATGATCAGAAAATCACAAAAAGTGATGAAATGAAACTCAAATTTGAAGGCAAGACAAGAAAAATTTCAACATAAAAAAATTTTCTCTGCCCTTTGGCCCTCCTCCTCTAGTGTCCGTTGTACACCTGCACTGTGTTAAACAGCCCTCCTCAGAGGATGGTTTGGCCAAAAGATCAATTTTTCTTCTAGTGCCAGCCATGTAACTCCTTCAAAGATAACACTGCTTACCTACTCATGATTTGATTAATGTCACGACTTATTATTAATTTATTCTGCTTATTTTATAAGATTGTTATTTCTTGCATTAATGAATGTGTGATTTAGGCTGTGGTTAAAAAAAATAGTAATAACGATGACCAAATACTTGAAATGACTGGCCTGATATATAGTCTATAAGATCTATATGATTATAATAGAGTGACTCTGGCTATGGGAAGGAGCAAAGGAGGGAACCATTTCCTGGAGCTGACAGACTAGTAGGACAGGTGGCCCAGATGATTAAGGCTACTGTTACCAGGACTAGGTGAGTAATTGCACACCAATGGTCAGTCAGCAAAATCCTTTCCTGACTTGGGAATGAGCATTTCTAGACTCCTGGAGCAATTGGTCAAAAATGCTTTCCAAACCTTGCTGGAAATTAAGAGGGAATTGGAAGGGATTGTGTAATAAAGAATGTTGCCCACCACCTAGTTCTACAAGCATCAAGTCATTCGTCACTAATCCACCCTAAAAGTAATTCAGGGTGAAGATAACCATGCGGCCCTTTGTGCTCTGGGAAAACTGGCAGAACTAGCCCTCGGATACTTATGCATTTTTAGGAGAATTTTTTATAAACATGGTACCTTGCATCTTCCCATACTTAGAAAAGCACCAAAACGATTAGCCATGGTATCTGGGCCTTTCGAAAAGCAGTAACTTTGTCAAGATGTGAGCTTGGTTGTGTGTATCCCTTCACCAAAGTCACACACACACTGCCCTCAACCCCTAACCACTTTGTAACCGTTTTCACAGCTTTCTGAAATTGACTCCCGGTTGTAATTCTTATGTTGGCTTGAATAAAAGTTTCCATTTCTTTCTTAACTATTAATCAATTTTTTCATCGATATAAGCAAGTATGCATTTATCTCCATAAGTTTGGGGCAGGAATCTCATATTCATATGCTTTCTTGAATCAAATTGAACACAACTCTGGGACCTCACTTCCCAGGAGAATGGAGATGCCTCTGTGCTTTCGTAAAAGAACTATTGTCCAGGATGGGATCACCTGAGGGGCTCACTGGCCAAGCCTGTGGTTCATGAGGGTGGCTGCTCCATCCCTCCTGCTGGGAGTTAAGGGTCACTTGTCACAATTCCAAGGCTGGAGCTCAAAAGAGAGTAGAATGGTCCTCTTCTTAGTCCAACCCTCTCATTATAGAGGAGGAGCAGCTGTACCCCCAGGGAGGTGTAGGACTTGTCCAGAGCAACCCTGTGTGTGGCAGAGTCAGTCAGGACGTGGGTGTCCTGGTTCCCAGACCAGCTGTCTGTCCACGGCCCCATGCTGCTTGGGACAAGTATGGGAGTAGCATCCTCCAGGCTGGGATTCTGCCCCATCCACCCTCGTTCTGCACAAACCTGCCCCGTCCCCCTGAGGAGGGCACTCGCTGCTGCTGAGTCAGTTTCTTCATCTGCTAGAGGGGGAGGGGTGCCAGAGACCCCTGTCCTTCCCAGCCCCCCTCTTCCCGGGGCGCCTGGACTTGCCAGTCCTGGAGACTCAGAGGTGGAGATGGCAGCCGGCTCCCTCCCCTCTGGCCACCCTCTCTGCTTGTTCCCTCTTGGCTGCTGGGTCCTGTTTATCGGTCACATCCCTCTTGATTACAAAGACTCTCCTTCCCCATGACCTCTGCTTGGTGGGGACCATGTTTCTCTCTCATAACCTGAGTTTCCTCAGCCACTTCCCAGGTGTCCAACTCTCTAGTGATTCTTGTCAAAAACACAAACTGCTTCCAGGTGCCCCTACAGTTTGAGGTGTCCCAGACTCCCTTGTTCCTGCCTTCTTGACTTTCCACTTCTTTTGAGTCCAGTTCAGCAGCCATTTGTAGGAAGCCATTACTTTCCAGGCTTCCCTAATGGTTCAGTGCTAAAGAATCCACGTGCCAATGCAAAAGACACGGTGGTTCGATCCCTGATCCCAGAAGATCACACATGTCTTGAAGCAACTAAGCCTGTGCACCAGAACTACTGAGCCTGTGCTCCAGAGCCCAGGAGTCAAAACTACTGAAGTCTGAGTTCCCTACAGCTGGTGCTCTGAAACAGAAGTCACCACAAGGGAGAAGCCCAGGCACGGCAACTAGAGAAAAGCTTCCCAGCAACGAAGACGCAGCACAGCCATAAATCAATAAATAAAATTATTTTTAAAAAAATCACCCGACTTACTTCTTCAAGGCCAGCTTCCTACTCTAAGCCCCATGAGTCCACTGATGTCCTGGGATGGGGTCTAAGAGGTCTACTAAAGCCTTGTAAATAAATGCAAGATTTCCAATGTATGTACATTTGTATTTCTGGGATAGTCATATTCTCAAAGGGATTTATGTGCAGAAAAGGTAAGAGTTCCCAAGGGACTCTGATAACTTCCAAAAAAGTAAGATCTCCTAAAATTGCTGAACCAAACAAAGTAAGTGAGGGAGTATGGATTTGAGAATCTCTCTGGGTTGTCTGTCTGGAGCACTGACCTCCCTTGGCCTCAGGAGAAGCATGTTCAGAAACATTTGGTAGCTTTTCTGAGCATTTAATGTCCCCAGATCATCTCCTTCCCAAACTACAGCATCAGAGCATCCCTGGGTGGAGGGACCACTTTAGCACTTTAGTTCAGTTCTCTACCTTGTACCCCAACCTTAGGCTCACCCCTCATTTCCCAGAGAGAGCTCTGTACAGTGCTCCTCAGAGTGTGGTTTGTGGATTGGTGCTGATTGCAAATTGTTTCTTGTCCACAATGAGATGAAGTTCAGAGAGTGAGAGGGAGCATTTAGAAACTTTTAGAGGATCTTGACATTGTACACAGATCCAGGAGTGTGAGCAGAGCCAGCAAATTGGAGTTTAAGTTTACTGTAGCAGTGGCAGGACAGTCATGACCCAGATGAAGGAGGCTGGGCCAGTGAATCAATACTCTGCTTCCTTAATGAAGAATGTCTTGCCAAAAGCAAAAATAAAGTTAGTAAAACTAAACAGTAGGCTTAGTGAAGATGGAAAAAAATGTGAATCACACAAAAACTAATATGTTAAATTATTGTCTTTTATTTTGTGATAATATGGGAGCTAATTGTCAACAACTATTGTTTCATACAGGGCTTCCCTGATAGCTCAGTTGGTAAAGAATTCACCCGCAATGCAGGAGACCTGGGTTTGATCCCTGGGTTGGGAAATCCCCTGGAGAAGGGAATGGCTACCCACTTCAGTGTTCTGGCCTAGAGAATTCCATGGACTACACAGAGTCAGACACGACAGAGTGACTTTCACTTTCACACTTTCATTGTTTTATACAAAGTGTAACTGAGGGGAAGCTCCTATAAAAGTAGTCAAACTATGAAACAAGTGCCTGCAGTTTCCGCAAGATAATTTGATTCCAACTTTTTAAACATGCCAACTAGACAATTAGATTAGCTTATCTATCCTATAACTTCAGGACTTTAATGATTTATAACTTGCATTCTAATAAAAAAAGGTACTATGTTTTTTTATTAGATTTTTTCATGTATCATTTTTATTAAATTCACCATTCTATGAACATATGTTAGATTAATCCTTCTGAAAGTTATTTATTTATTTCAA